>CM035159.1:8345071-8492443 GCA_020205615.1 Panax quinquefolius
ATAGTGCAATTTAAATACAACTTACTAATATAAGCGTAGGTATGTACAATCGACATAAAGCGTGAGTTTAAATACAAATATAAATCTACTAGATATTATACAAACTCAAAAAAAAGTCCTCATTACAATTATTATCACACTTTATTTCACGAATAGTGAGGACTACTAATCTTATCTTGAGGACCATCACTTTCGTTTCCCAGGCTAAATCCCGGCTATATTCTCATTTCACGAAGAAAACGGTGAAAGAAAGGGTGAGCTCAACTAGCCCGATGAAATATTATGACTAAGATAATGCGAGAATAAATTATCAATAGTCTTGACAATGTTAAGCGATAAAATATAATAAACATCAAGTTTAAGCTGCGGTGAATATCTGATCCATTAAAAGAGTCAGTAGAAAATAAAATCTACTATCTTTTAGGTTTTAAAGGTTTTTCATCAACTTTTATATTTTGAGACTCGACTTTAATAAATATTCCACATCATCGAATCACCCACACTTTTCTGACGAGGATATTCTTTAGTATCACGACCACAATTATTCATGCCTTCTGGGGCGAAGAATATTTGTGTATTCATTAATAATCATGATCATACCAACAAGCATCCATCGATACTACTCTGACCCTTTGAGGATTTTATCACATCATTTGTAACATTACGGTCGTGATTACCTGCAAATAGTCTCAGTCATAATCATACCAAGTCCATCATATGCCTTCTGAGAGACCACAGATGACTTTCAAAAAATATAAACATGAGGATGATGACAATGATATAAGAATTGATAAAACAAGTTCAAAATTATTTTATCCGAGAATTATTAACGTCAAATTATCGACATGATCTTTGTTTTGTAGAGTAAAATTCAAGAATGATCGAGAAGAATATTTCCATGAAAAGATCTTTGGATGAAGCCTTGAATATCGAGGATATTCCACTAATTTCATGGAGTATAGAAGTCAAAGTTTTAACCAATTTGGGTATAATAAAGAATGGAATAACAAAAGAAATCACCGTGCATGCGATAGACCCATAGAAGGCGAGTTATTCAACGAGAATAATAAATAACGGAACCGGTCGGTGAAATTCACAAAGCGGGATGTTCAACGAGAATAATAAAGATGGAACCGGTCCGGTGTAAAACACACAGATAGGATATTCAGCGAATAATAATAAAAAGCGGAACCGGTCGGTGTAAAACCTGCAGAGCGAGGATGTTCAGCGAATAATAATAAAAAGCGGAACCGGTCGGTGTAAAACACCGAGACGAGGATGTTCAGCAGAATAATAATAAAAAGCGGAACCCGGTCGGGTGTAAAACACCTGAGACGAGGATGTTCAGCGAATAATAGAAGAATGTCACCAAGTATAGGGTAAACCCACGTATCTGAGTTATTCAAGCGAATAATAAGCGATGGAATAACAGCAGTTCTCTTCATGAATAAGAAAGAATAACACCCTTACTTTTGGTAGGAGATTGAATCTTTGCGGTGATGTAGTAACAACAAAATACTCTTCTTCTTTCTCTCTTATTCTCTCTATACTTTCTCTCTCTATAAGCTTGAATGAATTAAGTGAAAATAATGAAGCCCTAGGCCTCTATTTATAGAAGATTTCTAGCTTAGCACTTTTTAGTAGTGTGAAAAAGCCCGAGTGGCTTGGCTAATGATGTGAAAAGAAAAGTGGTTTGGCCTTGTAATGTAAAGCTGTAATGTGAAGCGACAAGTGGTTCGGCCTTTAATGTGAAGCGACAAGTGGTTCGGCGTCTGGTAAAGGTAATTACTATTAGTTGAAGGTAAATACTACTAAATACTATTCCGAAAGGTAAATACTATTATTGTGAAGGTAATTCTTTAACGAAGGTAATTACTATTGTGAAGGGTAATACTATTGTGAAGGTAATTACTATTGTGAAGAGAAATACTATTGATGAAGGTATAATACTATTGAAAATACTATCAAACTTACCATGAAGCGTCTCATGAAGACTCTTTATGATGACATATAGGATTGAAAAAAATCATTACCCACAAATCATTTTTTTTTAATCAACACATATTTAATCTTTCAACAATTATTAATCATTTATAACTTGTAAGTCTCAATTATTGATTTAATACTATAACATATTATCTGAGATGATCTTGTGACAATAATTGAATCGATAATATAAGAGATATGATCGTGATTCTTTGTAGCAATAATTGAGCGTAGTGAGTGACTTCTCACGTAAGCATCGATAATCAATCTGGTGTGTGCTTCTTATCTGACTACAGCGTATTCTTGTACTTTTACCTTAGGGTAGTTCAACGGTTTTAACGGTAACACCTCCGTAGTTATTTTTATAAAATATATTTTTATCGTTTTTCTCGATCAAATGATGAATTACATTATGAGGTCCACCATGATTGAGCCGTTTGTCGAATATTCCTAAAAAAAAGAATATTCCCAGGCCAACGAATATTTTATAACAACTTGCATACTTTGCAAAATTTATAAATATTACCCATGACTATAACATTATATCAAATTTATTCCATAATATTCAAAAATAATATTTATAGAAAATTCATCTTTATTTATAAAAGTTGGGGTCTTCTGACCTCCCTTAACATGAAATTTAAGCCCTCGAAATTAGAATGCGATACACAGTATGTCGAAGAGGTAAGGATACCTTGATTTCATTTGATTCTAACTCCCAGTCATTTCCTCGACATCGTGGTTCCTCCATGAAAACTTTGACTTGAGGTATAACCTTGGGCGTAGAATATGTTCCTTCTTATCAAAATTTGAGCAGGAACCTCTTCATCGTCAAATCTTCCATTATTTAAATCGGTTCTAACTTCGATAATATGGTTGGGTCTTTCACATATTTACGTAACATGGATATGTGAAAAGCGTTATGAACACGAGGCATATTTGGCGGTAAAAGCGAGTCTATAGGCCCGCGATTCCTACTCGATCGAGGATTAAAAATGGGCCCAGATGAATCGAGGATTAAGTTTTCTCTCTTTCCAAATCTTGTAACTCCTTTCCATGGAAGCGACTCTTAACAACACATGATCTCTATATCCAGAATTCCACGTCCTTTCGATGAAGATCGGCATAACTCTTTTATCGATTTTGTGAGGTTTTTATCGTTGTCGGATCGTTTGAATCTTTTAAAGTAGTCATACGTACCAACTCGGTCCCAACAACGTTGCTTCACCCTCATCCCGGCATCTTTGAGAAGCGACACTTTCTTCCATCTGGCGCTTGAATGGAGCCATGCGATACTTGCTTGATAAGCTGTTGTTGTGGAAAACTCCACGATGGTAAGAACTTGTCCCACTCCTTGAAATCAAGGACCACGAGTCTTAATAGATCTTGAGAGTTTGAATAGTCCTCTCCATTGTCCGTCCGTCGAGGATGATATCTTGAGAGCTAAATCGTGAAATCATGTGCCCATAGCTTTTTGCAAACTAACCCAAAATCGTGAAGTGAATCTTGGGTCTCGATCGAAACTATGGATCTGGGCATACCATGCGATCTTACAATCTCGTTTATGTATCTCTGACGAGGCGTTCAAGTGTATAAGTTTCTCGTGTCGGTAAGAAATGAAGCGGACTTGGTCGATCTATCAACAATGACCCAAATCGCATCAATGCCTTGAAAACCTTAGGAAGGCCGTGCTTGAAATCCATGGTAATGTGCTCCCACTTCCATTACGGAATTTCAAGTGGTTCTGATGGACCTTTTGGTACTTGATGCTCACTTTAACTTCTTCGTTGACAAGTTAGACACCTTGAGATAAGCAACGCTATCTCTCTCTTCATATTGCTCCACCAAAATGTATGGCGAATATCATGATACATTTGGTACTCCCGAGATGGATTGCAAATGGTGTGTTGTGCGCCTCCATCATGATATTATACTTTAAATCGAGTCGTTAGGAACACAAAGTGCAGAGTTGACTTCAAGTATTCCTTCTTCATCGATTCTTGCTTAGGCGTAGCACCTTCTTGCACTTTTTCTTCCTCATCGCATCGACTCGAGTGCGTAGCTTGGCGACTTTAACTTTATCGATTAAAGTCGGTTCTACTTTCGTATACTTCGCTATCATCACATCGTCCACAGGTCTTTAACTCTATCTCCATCCTTTGCAAGTCACACAAAAATGGGCCTTTGCGTTGACAATATCGCTTTTCGTGCTTGCATATGATTTTCTACTCGATCGTCGGCTACCACGTTAAACTTTTCGAGGATGGTATTGGATGGTATGATCATAATCTTTCAGCAGTTCAAGCCAGCGTCGTTGTCGCGTGTTGAGTTCCTTTTGAGTGAAGAAATATTTGAGGCTTTTATGATCAAGTAAAGATCTCCACTTTCTCCCCATACAAGTAATGCCTCCAAATTTTAAGTGCAAAAACAACATTTACCCAACTCTAGATCATGAGTAGGATAATTCCTCTCATATTCTTTGAGTTGTCGCGAGCATAAACTATAACTTTTCCATGTTGCATGAGAACACATCCCGACCCTTTGCTGAAGCATCACTTTGTAGATGACAAATCCCTCAAGGCGGATGGTATTGTCGAGCAGGTCTTTGAAATAAGTCTCCTCTTGAGTTCTTGAAAACTCTTCTCACATTCTTAACTCCAATAGAACTTTGTATCTTTCCAGGTCGGTGAGTCGATTGGAGTAGCGATTAGAAAAATCCTTCCACGAATCTCCGATAATAACCCGGCTAAGCAGAAGAAAGCTCGTACTTTGATCCTTTGATTTAGGTTGTTCCCGCTTTGAATAACTTGATCTTTCTTTGGGTCAGCGGATATTCCATGACTTGATACCACGTGCCCAAGGAATGCTACTTCTTGAAGCGAACTCACATTTCTTGACTTGGCATAAAGCTTATATTCACGAAGCTTTTGGAGTGTCGACCTCAAGTGTTGCTCATGATCTTCACGGCTTTTGGAATAAATAAGGATGTCATCAATAAAGGCGACCACAAAGTGATCTAAATATTCCTTGAATACTCGGTTCATCATATCCATGAAAGCGGCGGGGCATTAGTCGATCAAAGGACATGACTAGGAATTCATAATGCCGTCTGCAGGAGTTACGGCCGTCTTTGGAATGTCGGTGGTTCTAATCTTCAATTGGTGATATCCGGAGCGAAGATCGATCTTTGAAAAAATTTGGCTCCTTGCAAGTTGGTGAAAACGGGTCATCGATCGTGGCAATGGATACCTATTTTTGATGGTGACATGATTGACTCCAGATAATCAATCTGAAATCGCATACTCCCATCTTTCTTCTTCACGAATAGAGCAGGGAGCACCCCGAGGAGAAGTACTAGGGCGAATAAAGCCGATGTCTAACAATTCCTGCGGTTGGGTCTTTAACTCACGAAGTTGATAGGAGCCATTCGATATGGGGCTTTGGAAATAGGTTTTGTCTGGGGGTTCAAAGTCGATACAAAATTCAATTTCACGCTCTCTGGGGTAGGCGGGGAAGTTCTTGAGAATCGTCGGAAATTTATTAACAATAGAAATATCGTTCAAAAGCGGCGTATTTTTGTTTAAATCTGTGTGACATGAGCTAAGAAAGCTTGACATCCGTTTTTCAATAAGCGAATAGCTTTATGGCTTGAGATGGCCGTGTGATTGATTTTAATGGTTTGGTCGTTTGAATTAGCATAATAGGTTTGATTAGGAATATGAAAGCTAACAACCTTACGAAAACAATCAATTTTTGCATGATAAGTAGTTAACGATCAATCCACAGAATCACGTCAAATCTGAGTATTTTTTAATGAAATAAGATCGACGGGTAATGTGAAGGTCTGCAGATTTGAACCAAACAAGACTTATAAGCGATGGATGTAATGAAGGTTTCTCCCAGCGGAGTTTCCACGAGATAAGTCGAAATCTAATTTCTCGGTCAAATTTAATCGATGGCGCCAAGTAGGAGAAATAAAAGAATGGGTAGAACCAGGTATCAAATAAAGTATAGACTTCATTAGAGTTTATGATAAGCTTACGTGATGACCTCATTCGGGTTCCTTGCTCTTTGGGAGGTCACAACAAATGCTCTCCCTTGCTTGCTTTCTGGGTTTGAATTTTTACGGGATGGCCTTTGGTGCCTCCATCCTAGGTTGAATTTGTCTTGATGGCAATAAAAATCGAGCTAAGTGACCTTCTCTTCCACAATTATAACATGCTTTGGATGGCATGGCCTTGCGATTTGGTGATGTGTCCCTCTCCTCGCATTTGAAGCATATGATGGGTGGTCTTTCTCCTTCCTTAACAATGGGTCTTTGGTCTTGGCGTCTTTCCATCATTGTTGAATCTCCTTTTCTTGAAATGTCCATTCTTATTGTTTTGTACGATTACCAAAAGTGGTTACCATATCTCTTTGTTGATTCCCTCCACGCTTGTTGTCACAGCCCGATGACTACTCTCCATTTGGTATTATAATTTTTGCGGTTTCTCTCTTTTAGTTGTTTGACTCGTTATCGCGCTCCACTAAGCGAGAGCCTATTTACAACATCTGAATACAAACCACGGTTTATGAGAAATAAGATGTTGGCGTATCTCGACTTGAAACCTCTTAAAAACATTAGCGCCATTCTCTCTTCATTATCCACCAGTGGGGCCTATGGCCGTGATAACTCATAAATTTTTGCTCGTGTTATTGACACGGTCGTATATTGTTTTGTTCGACTTGATAAACTCCACCTCCTTCGTATGGCGAATACTTTCGGGAAAAGTATTTGTCGTTGAAACGACTCTGGAACTTCTCCCAAGATATCTTGATCTGGCGAGGTTGAGTCGTTTCTGGAATTCCCACGATGTCTGCCTCTCCGCGCATTGACATAAAAGCGTGAAAGGAACCTTTTGCTCCTCGGAGCATCCCAGACATCAAATATCTTGGTAATCTGCTTTATCCATGCTTCCGCGAAGTGGTTTTGGCTCTCCCTTAAACTCCGGTGGTCCCGGCTCCTTGAATTGTTTAGCGGTGGCCTTGAGAGTTTTCAGTGTTTCCACCTACGTTTTGGGCGAGAATTCGCTCTACTTTCTTTGTTGCATAAATTACATAAAACCTCTGAACATTTGATCGTTCATCATTTTAGTCGGTGTTGTTGTTTGCATGAGGATTATCGCCTTCACGATGCACATTATCACGATTATTGATATGTGGTGAATCAGCGATCGCTTTGCTCCATTCTTATTCTCAACATTCTCGGATGTCATTTTGAGATCTTGCCCTTGAAACAAAAGGTTAATTGACGTATAACAAATTATCCTATCTTACGACCAGACCAAAATATATACAAAACTTAGGTAGGTCATCTACTGGCGAAGGTATTCCCGTCTCTCCCCTCTAGTACTATTCTCACATCTTAGCGGGGATCGTATCCTAGCTACGATACCAAGTTGTGGCGCCCCCAAAATTAGGTATACATCACCCATCTTGGGTGTGCCACTTACGTGAGTGCAAATTTAAATCTGACTTATTAACATAAGCGTAGGTATGCAATCGACATAAGCGTGAGTTTAAATACAAATATAAATCTACTAGATATTATACTGAACTCGAAAAAAAGTCCTCATTACAATTATTATCACACTATTTCACGAGAATAGTGAGGACTACTAATCTTATCTTGAGGACCATCACTCGTTTCCCAGGCTAAATCCCGGCTATATTCTCATTTCACGAAGAAAACGAAAGAAAGAAAGGGTGAGCTCAACTAGCCCGATGAAATATTATGACTAAGATAATGCGAGAATAAATTATCAATAGTCTTGATGATATTAAAGCGATAAAATATAATAACATCCCGGTTTAACTACTGCGGTGAATATCTGATCCATTAAAAAAGTCAGTAGAAAATAAAATCTACTATCTTTTAGGTTTTAAAGGTTTTTCATCAACATTATAAATTTGAGACTCGACTTTAATAAATATTCCACATCATCGAATCACCCACACTTTTCTGACGAGGATATTCTTTAGTATCCGACCACAATTATTCATGCACTTTCTGGGGCGAGAATATTTGTGTATTCATTAATAGTCATGATCATACCAACAAGCATCCATCGATACACTCTCTGACCCTTGAGGATTTTTATCACATCATTTGTAACATTACGGTCGTGATTACAAGAATAGTCTCTGGTCGTAATCATACCAAGTCCATCCCCATACACTACTGAGGCCGAGATGACTTTCAAAAAAATATAAACATGAGGATGATGACAATGATATAAAAATTGATAAAACAAGTTCAAAATTATTTTATCCGAGAATTATTAACGTCAAATTATCGACATGATCTTTGTTTTGTAGAGTAAAATTCAAGAATGATCGGAAGAATATTTCCATGAAAGATCTTTGGATGAAACCTTGAAATATCGAGGATATTCCACTAATTTCATGGAGTATAGAAGTCAAAGTTTTAACCAATTTGGGTATAATAAAGAATGGAATAACAAAAGAAATCACCGTGCATGCGATAGGCCTTACAGACGAGTTATTCAGCGAATAATAAATAACGGAACGGTCGGTGAAATTCACAAGCAGGGGATGTTCAACGAATAATAAAAATGGAACCCGGATCCGGTGTAAAACACACGAGATAGGATATTCAGCGAGAATAATAAAAAAAGCGGAACCCGGTCGGTGTAAAACACCTGAGACGGATGTTCAGCGAATAATAATAAAAAAAACGGAACCGGTCGGTGTGTAAAACCTGCAGAGACGGGGATGTTCAACGAGAATAATAATAAAGGCGGAACCGGTCAGGTGTAAAACACTGAAGCGGGATGTTCAGCGAGAATAATAGAAGAATGTCACCAAGTATAGGGTAAACCACGTATCTGAGTTATTCAAGCGAAATAATAAGCGATGGAATAACAACGATTCTCTTCGTGAATAAGAAAGAATAACACCCACTTACTTTTGGTAGGAGATTGAATCTGCGGATGTGGTGTAGTAACAAAATACTCTTCTTCTTTCTCTCTTATTCTCTATATACTTTCTCTCTCTATAAGCTTGAATGAATTAAGTGAAAATAATGAAGCCCTAGGCCTCTATTTATAGAAGATTTCTAGCTTAGCTTTTAGTGTGAAAAGCGAGTGTGCTTGCGACTTGATGATGTGAAAAGAAAAAGTGGTTTGGCCTTTTGTAATGTGAAGCGACAAGTGGTTCGGCCTTTTGTAATGTGAAAGCGACAAGTGGTTGACGTCGGTAAAGGTAATTACTATTAACGAAGGTAAATACTATTATTGGGTAAATACTATTCACGAGGGTAATTACTATTGGCGAAGGTAATTACTATTGCGAAGGTAATTACTATTCCTGAAGGTAATTACTATTGACGAAAGGTAAATCTATTGTGCGAAGGTAATGACTATTGGGCCCCATTACTAATCAAGGTAATTACTATTGTCTACTATTGTGAAGACTCTTAGATGATGACATATAGGCCCCCATAAAATAATCAAACTTACCACAAATCATTTTTTTTTAATCAACACATATTTAATCTTTCAACAATTATTAATCATTTATAACTTGTCGTCTCGATTATTGATTTAATACTATAACATATTATCTGAGATGATCTTTGTGACAATAATTGAATCGATAATATAAGAGATATGATCGTGATTCTTGTAGCGATAATTGAGCGTAGGTGAGTGACTTCTCACGTAAGCATCGATAATCAATCTGGTGTCTTCTTTATCTGACCACTGGCGTATTCTTTATACTTTTACCAAGGGTAGTTCAGCGGTTTTAACGGTAACACCTCATGAGTTATTTTTTATAAAATATTTTTGTCGTTTTCTCGATCAAATGATAATTACATTATGGGGTCCACCAATGATTGAGCCGTTATGCGAATATTCCCTAACAAAAAAAGAATATTCCCAGAGCCAAACGAATATTTTATAACAACTTGCATACTTTGCAAAATTTATAAATATTACCCATACTATAACATTATATCAAATTTATTCCATAATATTCAAAAATAATATTTATAGAAAAATTCATCTTTATTTATAAAAGTGGGGTCTTCATTTATTTTGATATTAATTGATGTCTTGGAAGTTATAGATATTCCTAATTTCATGATGGGTAATGGGATAAATGAGCAATTAATTTCTATTGATTTATTCAACCAGATAACTATTTGTTCACATGTGCATGTACTATGTTTCATTCACATTCATTTACTATTAGGGAGTTGGTGCAAGATTGATAATACTTGCATGGAATAAGTTTTCACCGTGTATGTGAATTGGAGGTACTTATATTGTAATTAAAGATTTTCACATGTCTTTCTCTATTTGTTCAAATAATTTACTATTGAATCACATTATTTACTATATAGGGGTAGGTGGTGCGAGTTTGATAATACTCTCTCTAGACTAAATTAAAAATGAAGAAAAAAAGGAAGGTATTATACTATAATATTTCGATAATTCAAATGGTCGTTATTATCAAAACTATATTTTCCTATAAATAGAAGCTCGTTTCTTCCTTCATTTTCACCAATTCACTAAAGCTATAAAATAATTATTATAGAGAGAAAAATTTATAAGAGATATATAGAAGAAGATATCATATACTACTACCAAAGATATCCACGATTTTTGTTTCTAACAACATGTAAGGGGGTATTATTTCTTCAGTATTCATGAAGAAAGCTTCATTATTCCATTCTTTATTATTATGTTGGAATAACTTTTTCTATCACCGCATACATGGTGAAATTCTTCATTATTCCATTCTTTATTATTATGTTGGAATAACTAACCACATTAAACACCACACATGTATGGTGAAATTCTTACATTATTCCATTCTTTATTATTACATTATAATATCACATATATATATATACGTATGATAACTTCCATATCTTTATTATTATTTTGGAATATCCTATAAGTGGCAATCTAAATAATAAACAAATTTATATTATTTATTATTCATTGGAATAACACCTGCTGCATGCGATTTATTAAATATTTTAATTCTTCTTTTATTCCATTCTTTATTATTATTCCTGAATATCCGTATTGCATTTTACGCGTGACTTTCCATTATTTATTATTCTTTCGGAATAACACATGCATGTAATTTGCTTAGGTGACGAAACATCTCCTTCTTACATTATTCCATTCTTTATTATTATTGGAATAACTCATACATGTGGATTATGTGACTCCCCCAATTAGGTATACATCACCCATCTTGGGTAGTCGGATACATGGTAAAAAATGCGAAATTTAAATACTGACTTACTAATATAAGCTTTAGTGTACAATCTGACATATAAGCATGAGTTTGAATACAAATATTGTCTACTAGATATTATACAAACTCAAAGGAGTCCTCATTACAATTATTATCACACTATTTCACGAATAGTGAGGACTACTAATCTTATCCTCTGGACCATTACTCCGTTCCCCAGGCTCGTCCCGGGCTATATTCTCATTTCACGAAGAAAGCGGTGAAAGAAAGGGTGAGCTCAACTAGCCCGATGAAATATTATGACTAAGATAATGCGAAATAAATTATCATTAGCCTCTGAATAGTGTTAAGCGATAAAATATAATGAACATCAAGTTTAACTACGGTGAAAACCAATGATCCATTAAAAGAGTCAGTAGAAAATAAAATCTACTATCTTTTATGATTTAAAAGGTTTTCATCACTTTTATATTTGAGACTCGACTTTAATAAATATTCCACATCATCGAATCACCCCTACACTTTTCTGACGAGGATATTCTTTAGTATCACGACCACAATTATTCATGCACTACGGGCGAGAATATTTGTGTATTCATTAATAGTCATGATCATACCAACAAGCATCCATCAATGCACTACAGACCAATGAGGATTTTACCACATCATTTGTAACATTACGGTCGTGATTACACTTAGAATAGTCTCTGGTCGTAATCATACCAAGTCCATCTATACTCTTCTACAGACCATAGATGACTTTCAACATAATATAAACATGAGGATGATGACAATGATATAAAATTCAATAAAACAAGTTCAAGAATTAATTTATCTAGGAACCAATAACATCAAATTATCGACATGATCTTTGCTTTGTAGAGTAAAATTCAAGAATCTTTGAGAAGAATATTTCCATGAAAGGATCTTTGGATGAAGCGCAAATATCAAGGATATTCCACTAATTTCATGGAGTATAGAAGTCAAAGTTTTAACCAATTGGGTATAATAAAGAATGGAATAACAAAAGAAATCACCGTGCATGCGATGGATCGTTGCGCAGCAGGCGAGTTATTCAACGAATAATAAATAACGGAACCGGTCGACGTAAAAAAGCGCATGACGGGATATTCCAGCGAGAATAATAAAGAATGGAACCGGTCCGGTGTAAAACACACATGATGGGATGTTCAGCGAAATGAATAATAAAGAAAGAAACCCGAACCGGATGTTCGTGTAAAACACAACGATGTGATGTTCCAATAATAATAATAAAGACGGAACCGGTCCAGGTGTAAAACACACACAGCGGGGATGTTCCAACGAATAATAGAAGAATGTCACCAAGTATAGGGTAAACCAGCGTATCGAGTTATTCCAACGAGAATAATAAGCAATGGAATAACAACAGTTCTCTTCATGAATAAGAAAGAATAACACCCTTACTTTTGGTAGGAGATTGAATCTTTGCGGAAGGTGTAGTAACAAAATACTCTTCTTCTTTCTCTCTTATTCTCTCTATACTTTCTCTCTCTATAAGCTTGAATGAATTAAGTGAAAAATAATGAAGCACTAGGCCTCTATTTATAGAAGATTTCTAGCTTAAGACCGCCATGTGAAAAGTCAAGTGGCTCGACGAATGGTGATGTGAAAAGAAAAGTGGTTTAACCTTTTATAATGTGAAATGACAAGTGGTTCGGCCTTTGTAATGTGAAGCGACAAGTGGTTCGACGCTGTTAATGTGAAGCGACAAGTGGTTCGGCACTTTATAATATGAAACGAAGCAAGTGGTTATTGCTCTAAAAGGTAATTATTGAAGAAGGTAATTACTATTATTGACAAAGGTAATTACTATTGATAATTAGGTAATTACTATTGACGAAGGTAGAGACTCTTAGATGATGACATATGATGACCCCCCCCCAAAATAATCAAACTTACCACAAAGCGTCTCATAATGTAACTCTTTATATACATCGAAGGATTGAATAAATATTACCACAAATCATTTTATTTTTAATCAACACATATTTAATCTTTCAACAATTATTAATCATTTATAACTTGTCGTCTCAATTATTGATTTAATACTATAACATATTATCTGAGATGATACTCTTGTGACAATAATTGAATCAATAATATAAGAGATATGATCGTGATTCTTTATCAGAGCAATAATTGAGCATAGGTGAGTGACTTCTCACGTAAGCATCAATAATCAATATCGTGTCTACTATATGCAACTACGCCATTCTTCGTACTTTTACTCTAGGGTAGTTCAACGGTTTTAACGGTAACACCTCTGTAGTTATTTTTTATAGAAAGATAATTTTGTCGTTTTTCTAACTACGACAATACTTCCGTTAGGGGTCCACTGATGATTGAGTAGTCGTCTGAATATTCCCAAACAAAAAGAATATTCTCCTAACAAAGCGAATATTTTATAACAACTTGCTTACTTTGCAAAATTTATAAATATTACCCACAACTATAACATTATATCAAATTTATTCCATAATATTCAAAAATAATATTTATAGAAAATTCATCTTTATTTATAAAAGTTGGGGTCTTACACCTCCCTTCTTATGAAATTTCATCCTCGAAATTAGAATGCATGCATACACAGTATGTCGAAGAGGTAAGGATACCTTGATTTCATTTGATTCTAACTCCCAAGTCATTTCCTCAACATCGTGGTTCCTCCACAAAACTTTGACTTGAGGTATAACCTTGGGCGTAGAATATGTTCCTTCTTATCAAGATTTGAATAGGAACCTCTTACGTACGTCAAATCTTCCGCTATTTCGTCCCGGTTCTAACTTTCGATAATGTGGTTCGGTCTTTCACATATTTACGTAACATGGATATGTGAAAAGCGTTATGAACACGAGAGACATACTTGGCGGTAAAAGCGAGTCTATAGGCCACGATTCCTACTCGATCGAGGATTAAAAATGGACCGATGAATCGAGGATTAAGTTTTCCTCTCTTTCCAAATCTCAGAACTCCTTTCCATGGAGCAACTCTTAACAACACATGATCTCCTATATCGAATTCCGTCCTTTCGATGAAGATCGGCATAACTCTTTTATCGATTTTGTGAGGTTTTTATCGTTGTCGGATCGTTTGAATCTTTTCCGTAGTCATGCGTACCAACTCCGGTCCCAACGACGTTGCTTCACCCACCTCATCCCGACATCTTTGGAAACGACACTTTCTTCCATACAACGCTTGAATGGAGCCATGCGATACTTGCTTGATAAGCTGTTGTTGTAGGAAAACTCCACCAATGGTAAGAACTTGTCCCAACTTCCTTGAAATCAAGGACACAGAGTCTTAATAGATCTTGAAGAGTTTGAATAGTCCTCTCCCATTTGTCAGTCTGGTCTGAGGATGATATCTTAGAGCTAAATCGTAAGTCTCATGCCCATAGCTTTTTGCAAACTAACCCAAAATCGTGAAGTGAATCTTGGGTCTCGATCGAAACTATGGATACCGGCGTACCATGCGATCTTACAATCTCGTTTATGTATGCATCTGAACAAGGCGTTCAAGTGTATAAGTTTCTCGTATCGGTAAGAAATGAGCGGACTTGGTCAATCTATCAACAATGACCCAAATCGCATCTATGCCTTGAAAACCTTAGGAAGACCGTTAACAAAATCCATGGTAATGTGCTCCCACTTCCATTACGGAATTTCAAGTGGTTGCAATGGACCTTTTAGTACTTGATGCTTCGCTTTAACTTTCGTTGACAAGTTAGACACCTTGAGATAAACAGTACGCTATCTCTCTCTTCATATTGCTCCACCAAAATGTATGAATATCATGATACATTTTGGTACTCCCAGGATGGATTGCAAATGGTGTGTTGTGCGCCTCCATCATGATATTATACTTTAAATCAGGGTCGTTAGGAACACAAAGTCTAGAGTTGACTCAAAGTATTCCTTCTTCATCGATTCTTGCTTCCGGCATAGCACCTTCTTGCACTTTCTTCCTCATACGCATCAGCTCTAGGTCTGTAGCTTGAGCAGCTTTAACTTTATCGATTAAAGTCGGTTCTACTCGTATACTCGCTATCATCACATGCGTCCTTGGAGTCTTTAACTCTATCTCCATCCTTTGCAAGTCACACAAAATGGGCCTTTGCGTTGACAATATCGCTTTTCGTGCTTGCATATGATCTTACTACTCGATCGTCGGCTACCACGTTCACTTTTCGAGGATGGTATTGGATGGTATGATCATAATCTTTCAATAGTTCAAGCCAACGTCGTTGTCGCGTGTTGAGTTCCTTTTGAGTGAAGAAATATTTGAGGCTTTTATGATCCGTAAAGATCTCCACTTTCTCCCCATCTGAAGTAATGCCTCCAAATTTTAAGTCTGAAAGACAACATTTACCAACTCTAGATCATGAGTAGGATAATTCCTCTCATATTCTTTGAGTTGTCGCGAGGCATAAAGCTATAACTTTTCCATGTTGCATGAGAACACATCCCAACCCTTTGCCCGAAGCATCACTTGTAGATGACAAATCCTCAAGGCAGATGGTATTTTCGAGCAGTCTTTGAAATAAGTCTCTCTTGAGTTCTTGAAAACTCTTCTCACATTCTTCGCTCCAACCGAACTTTGTATCTTTTCGAGTCAATTTGAGTCGATGGAGTAGCGATTAGAGAAAATCCTTCCACGAATCTCCGATAATAACCAATTAAACCAAGAAAGCTACGTTTTCGGTCATTTGATTTAGGTTGTTCCCGACTTTGAATAGCTTCATCTTTCTTTGGGTCAACGGATATTCCATGACTTGATACCACGTGCCCAAGGAATGCTACTTCTTCCGAACTCGCATTTCTTCTGAACTTTGGCATAAAGCTTATATTCACGAAGCTTTTGGAGTGTCGACCTCAAGTGTTGCTCATGATCTTCACGGCTTTTGGAATAAATAAGGATGTCATCAATAAAGGCGACCACAAAGTGATCCAAATATTCCTTGAATACTCGGTTCATCATATCCATGAAGGTAAAGGGAGCATTAGTCAATCCAAAGGACATGACTAGGAATTCATAATGCCCGCATGGGGAGTTACGGCCGTCTCTTTGGAATGTCATCTGGTTCTAATCTTCAATTGGTGATATCCTAACGAAGATCGATCTTTGAAAAGAATTTGGCTCTTTGCAACTGTAGTCAAACAGGTCATCAATACGTGGCAATGGATACCTATTTTGATGGTGACATGATTCAACTCCAGATAATCAATACAAAGTCGCATACTCCCATCTTTCTTCTTCATGAATAGAACAGGAGCACCCCGAGGAGAAGTACTAGGGACGAATAAAGCCAATGTCTAACAATTCCTGCGGTTGGGTCTTTAACTCCACGAAGTTCAATAGGAGCCATTCGATATGGGGCTTTGGAAATAGGTTTTGTCTTGGGTTCAATGTCGATACAAAATTCAATTTCACACTTTCTGGGGGTAGGCCGGGAAGTTCTTGAGGGAATACGTCGGAAATTTATTAACAATAGAAATATCGTTCAAAAGCGGCGTATTTTTGTTTAAATTTGTGACATGAGCTAAAAAGCTTGACATCCGTTTTTCAATAAGCGAATAGCTTTATGGCTTGAGATGATAGTGATTGATTTTAATGGTTTGGTCGCTTGAATTAGCATAATAGGTTGGTTAGGAATATGAAAGCTAACAACCTTACGAAAACAATCAATTTTTGCATGATAAGTAGTTAACCAATCAATCCTAGAATCACGTCAAATGCAAGTATTTTTATGAAATAAGATCGACGGTAATGTGAGAGGTACCGATTTGAACCAAACAAGACTTATAAGCGATTGGATGTAATGAAGGTTTCTCCCAACGGAGTTTCCACAGATAAGTCAAAGTCTAATTTCTTCGGTCAAATTTAATCGATGAGCGCAAGTAGGAGAAATAAAAGAATGGGTAGAACCGGTTATCAAATAAAGTATAGACTTCTTTAGAGTTTATGATAAGCTTACCGTGATGACCTCATTCGGGTTCCTTGCTCTCTGGGAGGTCACAACAAACGCTCCCTTGCACTACTGGGTTTTGACTTTTACGGGACTGACCTTTGGTGCCTCCATCCTAGTTGAATTTGACTTGATGGCGACAAAATCGAGCTAAGTGACCTTCTCTTCCACAATTATAACATGCTTTGGACGGCATGACGCAGTTTGATCGATGTGTCCCTCTCCTCGCATTTGAAGCATATGATGGGTGGTCTTTCTCCTTCCTTAACAACGGGTCTTTGGTCTTGACGTCTTTCCATCATTGTTGAATCTCCTTTTCTTGAAATGTCCATTCTTATTGTTTTGGCCACGATTACCACCGGTGGTTACCATATCTGGCTGTTGATTCCCTCCTCGCTTGTTGTCACCGCTTGAAGACTACTCTACCGGTATATTATAATTTTGTCAATTTGCTCTCTCTTTTAGTTGCGTTGACTCGTTATCGCGCTCCACTAATCGAGCCCTATTTACAACATCTGAATACAAACACGGTTTATGAGAAATAAGATGTTGGCGTATCTCGACTTCAAACCTCTTAAAAACATTAAGCGCCATTCTCTCTTCATTATCCACCAAGTGGGACGCAAAACCATGATAACTCATAAAATTTTGCCTCGTATTGCGACACACGGTCATATTGTTTTGTTCCAACTTGATAAACTCCACCTCCTTCATGTGGCGAATACTTTCGGGAAAGTATTTGTCGTTGAAAAGACTCTGGAACTTCTCCCAAGATATCTTGATCATGACGAGTTGAGAGTACGTTTCTGGATTCCCACCAATGTCTGCCTCTCACATGACATAAAGGCGGCAAGGAACCTTTTGCTCCTCGGAGCATCCCAAGACATCAAATATCTTAGTAATCTACTTTATCCATGCTTCCGCCTTAAAGTGGTTTTGGCTCTCCTTAAACTCCGGTGGTCCCAGCTCCTTGAATTGTTTAGCGGTGACCGCCCGAGAGTTTCAAGTGTTTCCACCTATGTTTTGGGCGAGTCGCTCTCTTTCTTTGTTGCATGAATTGCATAAAGCCTCCGAACATTTGATCATTCATCATTTGGTCGGTGTTGTTGTTTGCATGAGGATTGTCGCCTTCACGATGCACATTATCCTCGATTATTGATATGTGGTGAATCAACGATCGCTTTGTGCTCCATTGGCTATTCTCAACATTCTCGGATGTCATTTTCGAGATCTTGCCACAAAACAAAAGGTTAATTGACATGTAACATATTATCCCTATATTACGTGAGACCAATAAAATAGCACATAAACTTAGGTAGGTCATACTAGCGAAGGTATTCCCGTCTCTCCCCCTCTAGTACTATTCTCACATCTTAGCCGGGGATCATATCCTAAGCTTTGATACCAACCTGTGGCCTTCCCCAAATTAGGTATATATCACCCATCTTGGGTAGTCGGATACATGGTATGTAATTTAAATACAACTTACTAATATAACCGCTATGTATGCACGACATAAACCGTGAGTTTGAATACAAATATTGTCTACTAGAGATCATACAAACTCAAAAGGAGTTCTCATTACAATTATTATCACACTATTTCACGAATAGTGAGGACTACTAATGCTATCCTCTGGACCATTACTACGTTCCCCAGACTCATCCCGGCTATATTCTCATTTCACAGAGAGACGGGTGAAAGAAAGGGTGAGCTCAACTAGCTCGATGAAATATTATGACTAAGATAATGCGAGAATAAATTATCATTAGCCTACTGATAGTGTTAAACTAATAAAATATAATGAACATCAAGTTTAACTACAATGAACCAAAGATCCATTAAAAGAGTCAAGTAGAAAATAAAATCTACTATCTTTTATGATTTAAAAGGTTTTTCATCATTTTTATAGCTGAGACTCGACTTTAATAAATATTCCACATCATCGAATCACCCCCACTACTGGCCAGGATATTCTTTAGTATCACGACCACAATTATTCATGCACTACTTGGGCGAGAATATTTGTGTATTCATTAATAGGTCATGATCATGCCAACAAGCATCCCAACAATGCACTACGGCCCACCGAGGATTTTTACCACATCATTTGTAACATTACGGTTATGATTACAATGAATAGTCTCTGGTCATAATCATACCAAGTCCATCTATACACTACAGGTGCCACGAGATGACTTTCAACATAATATAAACATGAGGATGATGATGACAATGATATTCAATAAAACAAGTTCAAGAATTAATTTATCTAGGAACCAATAACATCCAAATCACGACATGATCTTCTTTGTAGAGTAAAATTCAAGAATCTTGAGAAGAATATTTCCATGAAAGGATCTTTGGATGAAGCGCAAATATCAAGGATATTCCACTAATTTCATGGAGTATAGAAGTCAAAGTTTTAACCAATTGGGTATAATAAAGAATGGAATAACAAAAGAAATCACCATGCATGCGATAGACCGCATGCAGGCGAGTTATTCAATGAATAATAAATAACGGAACCAGTCCATGTAAAATGCATGCATGATGATATTCCAACGAATAATAAAGAATGGAACCAGTCGGCGTAAAACACACATGCATGATGTTCCAATGTAATAATAATAAAGATGCGGAACGGTGTCCGTGTAAAACACACGTGGCACATGATGTTCCAATAGAATAATAATAATAAAGAGCGGAACCAGGTCCTGTAAAAACACAGACAGGATGTTCCAACAAAATAATAAAAGAATGTCACCAAGTATAGGGTAAATAACATTATACAAAGTTATTCCAATGTAATAATAAGCAATGGAATAACAACATTCTCTTCATGAATAAGAAAGAATAACACCCTTACTTTTGGTAGGAGATTGAATCTTTGCGAAGTGGCAAGAATAAAATACTCTTCTTCTTTCTCTCTTATTCTCACTATACTTTCTCTCTCTATAGCTTGAATGAATTAAGTGAAAAATAATGAAGCACTAGGCCTCTATTTATAGAAGATTTCTAGCTTAGCACTGCCATGTGAAAAAGCAAGTGGCTCGACGAATCGGTGATGTGAAAAGAAAAGTGGTTTGGCCTTTTGTAATGTGAAGCGAGAAGTGGTTCGGCCTTTTGTAATGTGAAACGACAAGTGGTTCGACCTTTCAGAATGTGAAGCGACAAGTGGTTCGACGCTGTAATAGAAACGGCAAGTGGTTTGACGTCTGGTAAAGGTAATTATTATTAGACGAAGGTAATTACTTATTCACAAAGGTAATTACTATTGGCGAAGGTAATTACTATCGACGAAGAGACTCTTAGATGATGATATATGGGCCCCCATAAAATAATCAAACTTACCACAAACGCCTCATAATGACTCTTTTATATACATCAAGGATTGAATAAATATTACCACAAATCATTTTATTTTTAATCAACACATATTTAATCTTTCAACAATTATTAATCATTTATAACTTGTCGTCTCAATTATTGATTTAATACTATAACATATTATACTGAGATAATCTTGTGACAATAATTGAATCAATAATATAAGAGATATGATGCGTGAATTCTTTGTAGCAATAATTGAGCATAGGTTGAGTGACTTCTCACGTAAGCATCAATAATCAATATCGTGCTACTATACTACTACGTATTCATCGTATTTTTACTACCGTAGTTCAACAGTTTTAACTAGTAACCTCTCTGCCGTTATTTTATAGAAAAGATTATTTTGTCGCTTTCTAACTACGACAATACTTCCTTTAGGGGTCCACTTAATGATTGAGCATTCGTATTTAATATTCCCTAAAAAAGAATATTCCCAGACCAAACGAATATTTTATAACAACTTGCTTACTTTTGCAAAATTTATAAATATTACCCACAACTATAACATTATATCAAATTTATTCCATAATATTCAAAAATAATATTTATAGAAAATTCATCTTTATTTATAAAAGTTGGGGTCTTACATTACAATATATGGTGAATGATCCTTCGTATTCATTCCTTATTAAATTGTGGAAATGATCTCATCTACGTGGATTACCGCACGGCAAAGCGAAAATCCATTTGCGCTTTATATATCTACGATACTCATTTGGTTAAAGTTTTGCTTCTATACTCCATAAAATTAGTGGAATATCCTCGGATATTTGCGCTTCATCCAAGATCTTTTCATGGAAATATACTTGAGTATTCTTGAATTTTACTCCACAAAGAAGTATCATGTCGACAATTGGACATTACTGATTTCTAGATAAATTAAATTATAAACCTTTAAAATTTATCCTTGAACTTGTTTTATTGAATTATTATGTCATTGTCATCATCCTCATGCTTATATTGTGATTAAAGTCATCTTTGGCTTACGTGCATAGATGGACTTGGTATTATTATGACCAGAGATTATTCGGTATAGTCATGACCGTAATGTGACGAATGATGTGATAAAAGTCTTCATTGGCCTGTAGTTCATTGGTGGACAGTTGTTGGTATGATTATAACCAAGGATTATTCGGTATAATCATGACCATTGATGATTACATGAATATCCTTGGCCGTGGTGCAGGGATGATGTGGTTTATTTATTAAGTTGAGTCTCAAATGATAAAGTTGATGAAAATTTTTAAATCATAGAAGATAGTAAGTTTTATGCTCTACTCGACTCTTCTAATGGATTGCTTATTCCTCAGCAGATTGTTGATCTAAAACTTGATGTCTATTATATTCGTCGGTTGTTATATCGTTGAAGGCTAAGGATAATTTATTCCTGCATTATCTTAGTCATAATATTTCTTCTTTGAGGGCTAGTTGAGCTCACCCTTTCTTTCACCGTTCTCTTCAGAAATGAGAACGTGGCTGGCTAATGAGGAACCAGAGTGACTGGGTCGGATGATAGCATTAGTAGTCCTCACTATTCTGTTACATAGTGTGATAATAAATGTAATGAGGACTCCATTGAGTGTGGATATTGTCTAGATGATAATATTTGTATTAAAACTCACAGCATTTGTTTTGTCGTATTTTACACGACAGTTGTATAATTAAGTTTTATTTGTATTTTGTACCATGTATTTGGCGACTCAAGATGGGTGATGTATACCTGTTTTGGGGGCGTCACAGTTGGTATCAAAGCTTAGGGATATGATCCATGGCTGAGATGTGAGACAAGAACTAGGAGGGGAGAGACAGAGAATTCATTTGTTAGTATGACCTACCTAAGTTTATTTGGTATTTAATTGGTCGGTCAGAGTATAGGGATAATATGTGATATGTTAATTAACCCTTGTTTTGTGCCAGTATTTGAAAATGGCATCCGAAAATGTTGAGATAATCAATGAAGCACATGACACCGTGGAGTCACCACAGATTAATACCCAGGATAATGTGCAACAGGAAAACAGCAACGATTAAATGATGAACGATGGGACGTTCAGAGGTTTTATGCAATTCATACAACATCGAGGCATTTGAGCGGCTCCTATCCAAAATGCGGTGGAAACACCGACAACTCTCGATTTGGCCACCGCTAAATGTTTCAAGGAGCTGGGACCACCGAGTTTTTGGAGAGCCAAAACCACTTAAGGCGGAGACGTGGATAAAGTAGATCAACAAGATATTTGATGTCTTGGGATGCTCCGAGGAGCAAAAGGTTCCCTTTGCCACCTTCATGTTGCGAGCGGAGGTAGATTACCGTGGGAATCAGAAAGCGACTCAACTCCGCCAGACCCAAGATGTCTTGGTAGAAGTTCCAAGAATCTGCTCAACGACAAGTACTTTCCCCGAAAGTATTCGGCCACACATGAAGGAGGTAGAGTTCATCAAGCTTGAGCAAAACAATATGACCGTATGCAAAGACGGCCAAGTTTGCCGAGTTGTCCCTGGTTTGCATCCCACTTGGTTGATAATGAGGAGAGAATGACGCGATGTTTCTAAGAGGTTTAAAACCCGAGATACGCTAATACCTAATTTCTCACAAACTATGTTTGTATTCGGATGTTGTGAATAGGGCTCGCTTATTGGAACACGATAATGAGTCAACCCAACCAAAAGAGAGTAAACACAAAATGATAATACCAAAGGGTAGTAGCATATCAAAGCGGTGACAACAAACGTAGAAGGAATCAACATGCCGTAAATGATAATCACTTGGTGGTAATCATGGCCACGATAATAAGAGTGGACATTTCAAGAAGAGGAGATTCAACAAAGATGGAAAGACGCCAAGACCAATACATTGTTGTTAAGGAAGGAGAACGACCGCCGATCGTATGTTACAAATGCGGAGGGGAGGGACATATCAGTCCAAATTGCGTGATGCAGTCCAAAACGTGTTATAATTATGGAAAAGAAGGTCACCTAGCCCGATTTTGTCGCGCACCAAAGTCAAGTCCAGCTGGGATGGAAGCATCAAAGGGTGTCCCTGACAAGACAAACCCGGTAGTTCAAGGGAGAGCGTTTGTTGTAACCTCCCAAAAAGCGAGGAATCCGAACGAGGTGATCACGGGTAAGCTAATCATAAACTCTAGCGAAGTTTATACTTTATTTGATACAGGTTTAACCCATTCTTTTATTTCTCCTACTTGCGCTCAACGTTTAAATTTAACTCTGGAGAAATTAGACTTTGATTTATCTGTTGAAACTCCGTTAGGAGAAACCTTCATCACATCCATCGCTTATAAGTCTTGTTTGATTAAAATTGGTAACCGCACGTTACCTGTCGATCTTATTTCTTTGAAAATACTTACATTTGATGTGATTTTAGGGATTGATTGGTTAACTACTCATCATGCTAAAATCGATTGTTTTCGTAAGGTTGTTAGCTTTCATATTCCTAACCAACCTATTATACGAATTCAAGCAACCAAACCACTAAAATCAATCACTGTCATATCAAGTCATAAAGCTATTCATTTATTGAAAAAATGCATGTCGAAGCTTTCTTAGCCCATGTCACGAAATTTAAATAAAAATACGCCGATTTGAATGATATTTCTATTGTTAATAAATTTCCTGACGTATTCCCTGAAGAACTTCTTGGCTTACCCCTAGAGCGTGAAATTGAATTTTGTATCGACCTTGAATCCGGTACAAAACCCATTTCCAAAGCCCCATATCGAATGGCTCCTATTGAACTTCAGGAGTTAAAAACCCAACTACAGGAATTGTTAGACATCGGTTTCATTCGTCCTAGTACGTCTCCTTGGGGTTTTCCTGTTCTATTCGTGAAGAAAAAAGATGGAAGTATGTGACTTTGTATTGATTATCGGGAGTTGAATCATGTCACCATAAAAAATAGGTACCCATTGCCTCGCATTGATGACCTATTTGACCAGTTACAAGGAGCCAAATTCTTTTCAAAGATTGATCTTCGTTCCGGATATCATTAGTTAAAGATTAAAACTGATGACATTCCAAAGACTGCTTTCAGAACTCGGTACAGGCATTTTGAATTTATAGTCATGTCTTTTGGATTGACTAATGCTCCTGCTGCCTTCATGGATATAATGAACCGAGTATTCAAGGAATATTTGGATCACTTTGTGGTCGTTTTTATTGATGACATCCTCATATACTCCAAAACCCGTGAAGACCATGAGCAACACTTGAGGCTGATACTCCAAAAGCTTCGTGAAAACAAGTCATATGCCAAGTTGAAGAAATGTGAGTTCTGGCTTGAAGAAGTTGCATTCCTTGGGCATGTGATATCAAATCATGGAATATCTGTTGACCCAGCAAAGATTGAAGCAATCCAAAGTCGAGCAACCAAAAGTCGATGGATCAAGTACGTAGCTTTCTTGGCTTAGCTGGTTATTATCAGAGATTCGTGGAAGGATTTTCTTGAATAGCTACTCCGTTAACTCAACTGACTCGAAAAGATACAAAATTCGGTTGGAGCGATGAATGTGAAAAGAGTTTTCAAGAACTCAAGAGGAGACTCATTTCAAAGACCTATTCTCGATAATACCATCCGCCTTGAGGATTTGTCATCTACAAAGTGATGCTTCGCAAAAGGGTTAGGATGTGTTCTCATGCAATATGGGAAAGTCATAGCCTATGCCTCACGACAACTCAAAGAATATGAGAGGAATTATCCTACTCATGATCTAGAGTCATAAAGCAGCCCATTTTTGTGCTTAAGATTTGGAGGCATTACCAAGATGGAGAGAAGGTGGAGATCTATACGGATCATAAAAGCCTCAAATATTTCTTCACTCAAAAAAAACTCAACATGCGACAACGACGATGGCTTGAGTTGTTGAAAGATTATGATCATATCATCCAATACCATCCTGGAAAAGCCAACGTAGTAGCTGACGCATTGAGTAGAAGATCATATGCGAGCACGAGTGCATTATTGTCAATGCAAAGGCCCATTGTGTATGACTTGGAAATGATGGAAATAGAGTTAAAGACTCCAGGGACCCATGTGATGATGTTGAATATACGAGTGGAACTGACTTTAATCGATAAAGTTAAAGCTGCTCAAGCTACAGACCTGGAGCTGATGCGTATGAGGAAGAAAGTGCAAGAAGGTGCTATTCCAGAAGCAAGAATCGATGAAGAAGGAATACTTTGAGTCAACTCCGGACTTTGGTTCCTAACGATTTCGACTTGAAGTATAAAATCATGATGGAGGCGCACAACACACCGCTTGCAATCCATCTCGAGTACCAAAATGTATCGTGACCTTCTGGCATACATTTTGGTAGAAAGCAATATGAAGAGAGAGATAGCGGAGTTTATCTCAAGGTGTCTAACTTGTCAACGAGTCAAGACGGAGCATCAAGTGCCAAAAGGTCCGTTGTAACCACTTAAAATTCCAGAATGGAAGTGGGAGCACATTACCATGGATTTCGTTACTTGTCTTCCCAAGGTTTCTCAAGGCATAGATGTGATTTGGGTCATTGTTGATAGATTGACCAAGTCTGCTCATTTCTTACCAATACGAGAAACTTATACACTTGAACGTCTTGTTAGTATGTACATAAACGAGATTATAAGATTGCATGGTA
Organism: Panax quinquefolius; assembly: GCA_020205615.1. NCBI lineage: Eukaryota > Viridiplantae > Streptophyta > Magnoliopsida > Apiales > Araliaceae > Panax > Panax quinquefolius. Next base: position 8,371,367 of record CM035159.1, read on the forward strand.
TGCCAGTATCCATAGTTTCTGATCGAGACCCAAGATTCACTTCAAGATTTTGGGCTAGTTTGCAAAAAGCTATGGGCACGGATTTACGATTTAGTTCGGCTTATCATCCTCAAACGGATGGGCAGTCTGAAAGGACTATTCAAACTCTTGAAGATTTATTAAGACTCTGTGTCCTTGACTTCAAGGGAAGTTGGGACAATTTCTTACCATTGGTGGAGTTTTCCTACAATAATAGTTATCAAGCAAGTATTGGCATGGCTCTATTTAAGGCGTTGTATGGAAGAAAGTGTCGTTCTCCAGTATGCTGGAATGAGGTGGATGAAGCAACTTTGTTGGGACCAGATTTGGTACGTATGACTACGGAAAAGATTCAAATGATCCGACAACGTATAAAAACCTCACAAGATCGACAAAAGAGTTATGCTGATCTTCATCGAAAGGGACGGGAATTCAATATTGAGATCATGTGTTGTTACGTGTTGCTCCATGGAAAGGAGTTACGAGATTTGGAAAGAGAGGAAAGCTCAATCCTTGATTCATTGGCCCATTTTAATCCTCGATCGAGTAGGAACCGCGGCCTATAGACTCGCTTCTGCCAAAAGTATGTCTTTGTGTTCATAACGCTTTTCACATATCTATGTTACGTAAATATGTGAAAGACCCGAACCATATTATTGAACTAGAACCAGACGAGATAGAGGAAGATTTAACATATGAAGAGTTACCTATTAAAATCTTGGATAAGAAGGATCATATTCTATGCTCCAAGGTTATACCTCAAAGCAAAGTTTTGTGGAGAAACCACAATGTAGAGGAAATGACCTAGGAGTTAGAATCTGAGATGAAGTCAAGATATCCTCACCTCTTCGATATACCAGGTACGTACCCTATTTTTGAGGACGAAATTTCATAAGAAGGGGAGGTTGTAAGACCCTAACTTTTATGAATAAATAATAATTTTCTCGAAATATATTTTGAATATTATGGTGTGGATTTGATATAATGTTATAGTTGTGGGTAATATTTACAAATTTTGCAAAGTAAGCAAGTGGTTATATAATATTCAATTGGTCGGGGAATATTCGCTTAATCAGGAATATTCGTACGACAAAGACAATCATTAGTGGACCCCACAACGAAAAGTATTGTCGTAGTTAGAAAATGACACAATTATCTTTTATAAAAATAACGACGAAAGTGTTACCGTTAAAACCGCTGAACTACCCGGTAGTAGTAAAAGTACAAGAATACGCGTCTGGTCGTATAAGAGTACACTACAGATTGATTATTGATGCTTACGCCGGAAGTCACTCGCTTATACTCAATTATTGCTATAGAATTGTCAGATCATATCTCTCATATTATTGATTCAATTATTGTCACAAAGATCATCCGTGATAATATATATTATTAAATCAATAATTGAGACGACAAAGTTATTCATATTATTATTTGCAATATCGACAATGTCTAGAAGTTCATTAATGAGAGGTTTGGTCACCTAATCATACTACCAATAAGGAGAAAATCCTTATCTGAAAGCCCTCTTTCCTGTGAACGACCAGTTGTTAAATATCGTGAATTATAATATTAATGATGAATAAGTTTGTGTTTATTAAAGATGAAATTGATAGTTCCATCAGGTTGGAATTATTAGTGTTAGTGAAAATTGACAGCTTATTTTGATAATAATTGATGTCCGGAGGTTATATCGACTAATCCATAATTAACCTGATAAATGAGCAATTAATTGCTATTAATTCACATGATTATAACTATTTGTTCACATGTGAACTATTGATTCACATTCATTTACTATTAGGGGAGGTGGTGTAAGATTGATAATACTTGCATGACTAAGTTTAAAATGGAGGTATAGATGAAGGTACTATACTGTAATTCGTATTTTCACATGATTATAACTATTGATTCACATGATTGAACTATTGATTCATATTATTTACTATTATGGGAGGTGGTGCAAGTGTGATAATACTTGTAGGACTAAATTAAAAAAAAAAAAAAAAAAGAGGAAGATATTATATTGTAATATTTCGAGCCCCAAAATGTGCAATTATCAAAACTGTATTTTCCTATAAATAGAAGCTCATTCTTCCTTCATTTCTCACCAATTCACAAAAGCTATAGAGCAATTATTATAGAGAGAAATTATAGAGAGAAAGAAAAAGAGAAGTCTGCTACCTCACTATTCCAGTATCCAATTTTTTTTTAAGGTAATGGGTATTATTCTTTCGTATTCATGAAGAGAGTTATTTTCTTTCAATACTCGTACGGGTTGTTATTCCATTCTTTATTTTTATGTTAGAATAATATACTATGCTAAGTATCGCATATACGGTGAAATCTTTCATTATTCCATTCTTTATTATTCTCATTGGAATAACTCATCTGCATGGCGGTTTATCGCATGCCTGTGAATTCTGCTTTTATTCCATTCTTTATTATTCGTTGAAATATCCTGTCTGTGCGGATTACGCATGACCTGGTTTCGTTCTTTATTATTCTGTTTGAATATCCTATCTGTGCGGATTACGCATAACTTGGTTCCATTCTTTATTATTCTGTTGGAATAACCTGTCTTTGTGGATTACCACATGCATGGTGAATGATCCTTTGTATTCATTCCTTATTAAATTATGGAAATGATCTATCTACGTGGATTACCGCATAGCGGGCAAAAATCCATTTGCAGTTTCATAAATTCTATTAGTTTTGGCTTTTATACTCCATGAAATTAATAGAATGTCCTGGATATTTGCGCTTCATCCAATATCTTTTCATGAAAATATTCTTCTGAGCATTCTTGAATTTTACTCTACAAAGCAATATAATGTTGACAATTTGAACGTTATTGGTTCCTGGATAAATTAATTTATAAATCTTTAAAATTTATCCTTGAACTTGTTTTATTGAATTATTATGTCATTGTCATCATCTTCCTGCTTATATTGTGATGAAAGTCATCTTCGCTTTACGCAGCATAGATGGACTTGGTATGATTATGACTGCGATTATTCAGATAATCATGGCGATCGTAATGTGACGAATGATGCGATGAAAGTCCTCATTGGCATGTAGTTCATTGATGGACAGGTTTTGGTATGATGACCATGGATTATTCGGTATAATCATTACAATTGATGATTACATGAATATCCTCGCAACAGCGAGTAGTGCGAGGATGATTTGATTTTATTTATTAAATTTGAGTCTCAAATGATAAAGTTGATAAAAACCTTTTTAAATCATAGAAGATAATAAATTTTATGCTCTACTTGACTTTTCTAATGAATCGAACTGAACCGGACCGATTCGCGGATAATTAGGTTTGTTTGCAAGCCTAATGTTAGGTGTAGGGTAATTAATTTTAATTGAACAAATATGTCCTTACTAATTATTTTAACCATTCAAATATCTCTTCCTCTGTTCCGACTCACAAACAAATTAAAATACCAATTGGAATTATATATTCTCCAAAAAAAAAAATAAAATTCCGATAATTTGATTTCCAACCAATTGAATTATTTGGAAGGAAACAAAATGTTGAAACGTCATATTTTAGCGTGAAACATAAGAGGAATTTTTTGGCGTTCTTTAAAACTAATACTCCTAATAAGAATAATATGTACCGGTTTATGTATAGATTGTAGGGGACTCGATATTTTCATATATATTTTTGATATTTTTATATAATTTTTTTTCATACGAGCATACAGTGGGTCCCGTCTTCATGTGAGAAGAACCATACGAAAATATCAAAAATTAGTAATTTTTTTATTCATTATATTACTCAAAAGAATAACAAGATAATAAGGGAAATAATATTTTTGCATATATTTTTTTTGATATTTTTACTGTGTTATCCCCGCCTCCTTATAAGTAAAGATCATGTGAAAATATCAATTTTTCTTGCAATTATTATGTAATCTTAAAGTTTACTTCACAAACTTTATTCACCACAATTAACAATTTTTAGTTGAACACTTAATGCAATATTTTGAAACCAAAGATTTTTATCAATATTTCAAGAATTAATGTTGGTACAACTACAATTAATTAAGTTGATGTCATTATTTACCTAAAAAAAAGGATTCCTCATTAATATCTTATTGAATAAGTAAATAAAAAGTGTTCTTTTTGGAAACTGATATTTTTATATCATTTTTTGATTTTTTCACACGTAGGGCCCACATATTTGTTGATGTGTCGAATTTTTATCAGCTAATATGTGAGTTATGCGTGTAGAAATATTAATTTTTATTTTTATTTTTTAATTTTACAACTAGCATTATAATATGCAAGGCCATATTGCTTTAGGCCATGCCACCAAGTTTATGATCCACCAGGCTGCAACTATGAACGAATAAAATTGTATGATTTGTTTTATTTATATTTAATGAATAAATTCCTTTTATCAATAATACTCCCTCTGTTTTAAATTAAATTATAAGATTAATATTAATTTTTAAAAAGTCAATTTCAAATATTTTCAAATTCAAAATTAAGATAAATTCATTTAGTTTATGTCAGTAATTATAAGATTTATTATTTTGAAAACTTAAATAAATCGTGTAAATTTTAAATTTAAAAAATATTTGTTGAGAATAACATGTATTTTTCTTACATTTAAAGGGGGAAAATGCTTGAAATTGGAAGAATAAATGAGGTAGGAGTGAAACGTGAAAGGGAATGAAATAAATATGGAATCTAATTGGTTTTTTGTATTCTGAGTACATTTGGTTGGTACTCCCTCTGTCCCATAAAAATTGACTTAATTTATTTTTTTTCTGGTCAAAATGATTAATTTTAAAATTGACAATTAAGCAAATTTATTTACGTTTTTGAAATTCCAAAAATTGAATGTTGTAGAAAATTAAACGTAGTTTCTTATGGTTATAATCTTTTTACCTAGATTTAGAAGAAAATGAGATAAATTTTGATTTTAAAATTAGTTAATTTGACTTCAAAATTCAAACTAAGTCGGTCTTTACGGACGGAGGAAATATTGTTGTAGTGATTAATTATCAATTTCAATATATTGTTTGGAAAAAGAAATTGATATTTTCAGAAAACTTCTCTCATAATAAATGAAACTCATATTAATGTAAGTGTGACCTTATAAAAAATTTCAACTTTCCTTTGTGAAAGTAACAATTCCCTTAGGTAAAAAGCTCATCACTAATTCGGTTGTTTTCTTTTTGTCATTTTAAAAAATTAATAAAAGAACATAATATGTTGGACGAGTTGCTTAAAAATTAAAAGTTATTACATACATATCATAAACACTAGGTTAAAAATATTGAGAATCTCATATTTCGTATACCAAATGAAGCTTTGAGTAATAATTAGATTAAAGGTAATACATATTGCGATTTTATATGTTAATTTTTTTATTGCGAGTTATGTGAATACGGTGGACTAATTTTATAATCCTATCAAATCCCATGTATTGATATATGCCGCAATCGTAATTTGGTAGAAATCTTTCGCAATATATAGTCAAGAAATCTTATGTTTGATTATATCTTAACATATCTTAATAGTCCACCTCTTAATGTATTTTAACAACCCACATATTTATATTAAGAGTTCTTTTGAATAATTTAGACTTATATTTGTATCTTAACTATTCAGAAGACTTCTTAATACAAAAATATTAGTTGTTAAAATGCATTAAGAGTTAGGCTATTAAGATACTCCAGTCTATTAAGATACGCCTGATTTTTCTAATGAATCTGGAGAGAATGAATCCATTATAATGACAATTTTTTCGTCATTATAGCGCATAAAAATCGCTTTTCTATCTTTATAAAGAACAAGAAACCGTCACTATACTCTTTGTTCGCTTCCTCCAGGTTATACCGAAAAAGCTTGACCGATTAAGATACATTAAGATATAATTAAACACTATTTTCTCCTTTTGCAAATTGCTTCCTATGCCCTAGGATTAAATATATCCCGAATAGTGATAAAATAAGTTATAAAAAAGGAAAAAGGGCTTTGAGTTGTAATTGAAACATGTAAGAACGCAGACTTTGTACACTCTGGTCCATTGGCTGTTTAGACCTAAAAATGTTGATATATGAAGTCTCTCCTCCTCGAATCTTCATCAACTGTATTAATAGAGTATCCACTTTTTCCTTTTCCTTTTTTTTTTTTAAATAATAAATTTCCTAAATTTCAACTGGGTTAATTTAGTGACCCAAATGATTCTTTGTTCCATGATAATTTCACAAATATCAATAAATCTAAATTATTATTAAATGCTTAAGCATCATATTTATTAAATTATAATAAGAACAATCGGTTAAGATATCACAAGTGAGTGTTAGTAACCTCAAAATGAAATTATATATATATATATATATATATATATATATATATTATATTTATATGAACTTATCTTGTAGAAAATAATTTGTCAAGGCTAGTATTTGAATGTACTATGTCCTTAAGACAATTATATGCTCCGTGTTAGTCTTTCGAGTTGATAAAGACTTTGTCTCCTGGATCTGATGACGATTATGATATCTTAAAGAAAGACTACAAAAGATATACACAGCGAATCAAAATTGAATGCTCTAACTCTCTCTCTTTTAGAATTATAAAAATGATGAAAACAGAATACTAAATGCTCTATTATACTAGATTGCTTGAAAATTGAATGAATTAAATGGTTGGCCCCTCCTATCTATTTATAGGAGGGTTAGTGACCCTTCGGATGGGTGCCTAACCCTTTGAAAGGGCATGAAATGCCACTAAAAAGGCATATTTGGCATCCATTGGTCAAAACGACATAGTTTTGATCATATGCAGTATAGGCGCGTCCATTCGGACATATAAAACGACGTAGTTTTAGTATTAATAGAACCAAAATTACGTAGTTTTAGTTTAGTAGAAAAGGCGCGATCACCGCTTCTCAAAACGACACAGTTTTGATAATATAATAAATACAGCTTTCAAAACGACACAGTTTTGATAATAGAATTAAATAAATAAAATTTAAATAAATTTTGTCTAAAAAATTATATACACGACCCACGTGCATGTAGTCGGTCGGACGACGACACGCGGCAGGGTTGAATCGAACCTAGCCTTGGCTAGGTCCTCTCCTTCCACAAAAGTGGGATGTCCTTGGGGCCCAAAACCAAGAAAGTACTTTCCTCAGATATAAACATATAAAATATTTAATTCTAACCTATGTGGACTTGATTTTTCCCATATGTATTTATTATCTTTTATCACGATCTTTGGGAGTTAATATCTCATTCATTACTCCATGGATTTATGCTTCCAAATACTTAATTTAATCTACTCATGGAATAGAACACATTAATATATGAAATCATTAAAAATAATTAATGACACCTATATTAATTTAGGCTCAAATTTCAACAATCCTCTTATTTGTATATATATAAACAATTAATTATTTATATATATATATATATATATATTTGCAACAAATATGGATACCAATTCTGTTACTATAATTGGCTCTTCTTCTACACCTTCTATACCAAATGTTCCTGTGAACCATGGTGAAAAACCAGAAAAGTTCAATGGAACGGAATTTAAAAGATGACAACAAAAGATGTTGTTTTATCTCACAACTTTGAACTTGGCGAGGTTTCTTCACAAAGATTGCCCTGTGCTCAAAGCAGATGAAACAGACCGGCAAGTTGTTGCTGAAATAGATGCATGAAAACATGCAGATTTTTTGTGCTGAAATTATATCCTTAATGGATTGGATAACACATTATACAATGTGTATAGTTCTCTCAAAACAGCAAGAGAATTATGGGATTCCTTGGATAAAAAGTATAAAACAGAAGATGTTGGCACGAAGAAATTCGTAGTTGGCAAGTTTTTGGACTACAAAATGGTGGATTCCAAGGCAGTCATCAACCAAGTCCAAGAATTACAGGTAATCCTGCATGAAGTACATGCAGAAGGTATGTCTCTAAGTGAATCTTTCCAAGTTGCTGCTATTATAGAAAAACTACCACCTATGTGGAAAGATTTTAAAAATTATCTTAAGCATAAACGCAAAGAGATGAAACTTGAAGACTTAATCATAAGATTAAGGATAGAAGAGGACAACCGTGCCTCTGAAAAGAAAACAGGAAGGGCCTTTGTAGAATATAAAGCAAACATGGTGGAACAAGGTCCGAAGTCCAAAAAGAGAAAATTCTCCAGGAATGGGCCTCAGCAGGGAACAAATAAAAAGTTCCAAGGCAAATGCTACATCTATGACAAGCCTGGACATAGGGCAAAGGATTTTCGAAAACGCAAAGACCAGAACAAGAAGTCTGCATAAGCCAATGTAACGGAAGTGGATAGTCTTCTTCAAGATGTTTCTGAAATGAACCTTTCAGCAGTTGTTTCAGAAATAAATATGGTTGAGAATCCAAGAGAATGGTGGGTAGATACTGGAGCAACCCGCCACGTGTGTTCCGACAGGAAGATGTTCTCCACATATCAAGAAATTGAGAATGGAGAACATCTATACATGGGAAATTCTTCTTCATCAAAGATAGCTGGACAAGGAAAGGTGATTCTGAAGATGACATCTGGCAAGGAACTCGCCCTCAACAACGTGTTCCATGTGCCTGATATTAGGAAAAATTTAGTGTCAGGATCCCTTCTTAGTCAAAAGGGATTTAAATTAGTCTTTGTATCAGACAAATTTGTATTAACTAAAAATGGGATGTATGTGGGGAAGGGTTATATGAGCAATGTGCTCTTCAAAATGAATGTAATGAATGTTATATCTTCCAATATTAATAAAATTATATCTTCTGCTTATATGATTGAGTCATCTAATTTATGGCATGGTAGACTAAGACATGTTAATTATAATACTATAAATAGATTAATTAATATGGAATGTTTGTCAAAATGTGAGATTAACTCTAATCATAAATGTGAAATTTGCGTTGAGGCAAAACTTAGGAAATCTTCTTTTAAATCAATTGAAAGAAAGTACAGAACCTCTTGAATTAATACATACTGATATTTGTGATTTAAAGTATATACAAACAAGAGGAGGTAAGAAATACTTTATCACTTTTATAGATGATTGTACAAGATATTGTTATGTTTACTTATTGAGAAGTAAAGATGAGGCTTTGGAAATGTTTAAACATTATAAAAATGAGGTTGAAAATCAACTTGATAAAAAGATCAAGATAGTTAGAAGTGATAGAGGTGGGGAATATGAATTTCCATTTGTTGAAATTTGTTCACAACATGGTATAATACACCAAACAATTGCACCTTATTCACCACAACAAAATGGTGCTGCAAAAAGAAAGAATAGAACTTTAAAAGAAATGATGAATGCATTGTTATTAAGTTCGGGCTACCTCGAAATTTGTGGGGGAAGCAATTCTTTCAGCAAATTATATTCTCAAGCGAATACCTCAAAATAAGTCTAATGTTACTCCCTATGAATTATGGAAAGGACGTAAGCCGTCTTATAAACACTTAAAAGTGTGGGGGTGTTTAACAAAAGTAATGGTTCATCCACCCAAAAAGGTGATAATAAGACCAAAAACAATAGATTGTATATTCATAGGTTATGTTAATAATAACAGTGCTTATAGATTTTTGGTTAATTAATCAAAAATAGAGGAAATACATGAAAATATGATTATTGAGTCAAAAGATGCTGAATTCTTTGAAACAGTATTTCCTAATAAAAAGGAACAAGAGTCAAGTTCTAATGAACAATGAACAAGTTCAAATAAAAGAACTTATGATGTTGTTAATGACAGTAATCATGGTTTAGAAGATATTGATGAACCTAGATGTAGTAAACGTGCTAGAACATTAAAATCTTTTGGTCCGGATTTTTTAACCTATTTGTTAGAAAATGAGCCTCAAACCTATAAAGAAGCAATATCGAGTCTTGAAGCTCCATATTGGAAAGAGGCTATAAATAGTGAAGTGGAATCCATTTTGCATAATCATACGTGGGAATTAGTAGATCTCCACTGTGGCTCTAAACCGCTTGGATATAAGTGGATATTCAAGAAGAAAATGAAAGCGATGGATTATATAGACAAATATAAAGCAAGACTTGTAATCAAAGGATACAATCCTTGTCATTTTGCAAAAGGAGGGTTTGGATTATTTTGATACTTATTCTCATGTGACAAGAATATCCTCAATTAGGATGTTAATAGCCATTGCAGCCTATAAATAATTTAGAAATACATCAAATGATACAGAAAATCGAAACAATTAAAGAGGCGTTATGTCTGAGAACCCCAACGAGTTATCACTTGGTGGTTATTTAATCATAAAGTTTATGGCTTAAAACCGCTCGTTAAGCTTTCATTTCTCCACAAGCAGTATTTTCATAAACTTGACACAGGGAAAAAGACTTTGAATAAATATTCCTTGACTTATCATATTTTCCAGCAACAACTTTTAAATGGAGATTTATAAGAAGAAATCTACATGGAACAACCGGAACAACCGTATTGTTCCGGACAAGAAAAGAAAAGTTTATCGGCTTACATGTAAAATCTCTTTATGGATTAAAACAAGCACTAAACAATGGTATGAAAAATTGATATCTGCATGTTATCAAATGGTTTCAAAATAAATGAGTGTGACAAATGTGTGTATGTCAAAGACATTAAATATGGTATGTTATTATTTGTCTTTATGTAGATGATATGCTCATTATGGGTAGTAATAATGATATCATTAAAACTACTAAAAGAATGTTAAATAATATGTTTGACATAAAAGACATGGGTGTTGTTGATGTAATATTAGGAATTAAAATTTCTAAAACATCGAATGGATTAGTGTTATCACAATCACACTATATTGAGAAAATACTTAGGAAATTTAATCAGTATGATTGTAATCCTGTGGGAACACCAGTAGATATAAATTTACATTTGTCTAAAAAAAAAGGAGAGAGTATATCACAATCTGAGTATGCACAAATAATTGGAAGCCTTATGTACTTAATGAATTGTACACATCCTGACATAGCACAAGCTGTCAATAAATTGAGTAGATTTACAAGCAATCCAGGACAAGATCACTGGAAAGCGATTATAAGAGTTTTAAGGTATTTAAAATACACTCAGAATTTTGGATTGCACTACTCAAGATATCCAAAGAAGATTACTTGAAGGATCTTGTGATGCTTAATTGGATATCGAATACAAAAAAGACTCTAAATCCACAAGTGGTTTTGTGTTTACACTAGGTGGAGGAGTAGTATCATGGAAATCTTCTAAACAGACATGTATTGCTCGATCAACGATGGAATATGAGTTTATTGCATTGGATAAGGCTGGAGAAGAAGCTGAATGGCTTCGTAACTTTTTAGAAGATATTCCTATGCGGCCTAAACTTGTGCTGCCTATTTGTATTCATTGTGATAGTTAATCAGCAATTGGAAGGGCACACAGTCATATGTATAATGGTAAGTCTAGACATATTCGTCGTAGACACAATACCATAAAACAATTGCTCTCTAACGGCATTATGTTTATTGAATACATAAAGTCGAAAGAAAATATAGTGGATCCATTAACTAATGGTTTGACTAGAGAGCAAGTAAAAATAACTTCGAGGGAAATGGGTTTAAAGCCTATAAACAAGGATCATCATGATGGAAACCCAACCTAGTTGACTGGAGATCCAAATATCTAGGTTCAAAGGGACAACTAAATTATGAATGATTCAACCAAATCACTATGAAGAAATTAATTTCTTCTGCTCATTCCTATGATCTGAGATAATGATACTGCAATGTGATTCTGAGGATAAGCTTTGCTTTTAATGATTCTTAAATCTTGATAAACATGTGGAGTATGGCGAGATACTTTTATTAAGAATCACCTATATGAGTGTGAATCGGGCGATTCTATGAGAAGGATAAGGCTATACTTCTCAAAGCACTCATAAATTCGGGATTGTTTGGGGGCAAAATGAATAAAATCATGAGAACCAAATAATGTATAGAAAGATTCTGTGTGAATTACTATTGTCTCGATTTACACAAACGATTGGGCGATTCAAGACATCACGTTCCTTTGACAACCAAAGAAACCCGATATTTTTTCACAAGGAAAGGTTCAAAGCCAAAAAGCTACCTCTCTCGTCATGTGAGATGATTTCTAATTACGCCTCTCTCTCTAGTCTGCATAAAATTTGCATAAAATTTGGCGATCAATATCATTCATGTGGGGGATTGTTGGAATTTGAGCCTAAATTAATATAGGTGTCATTAATTATTTTTAATGATTTCATATATTAATGTGTTCTACTCCATAAGTAGATTAAATTAAGTATTTGGAAGCTCAAATCCATGGAGTAATGAATGAGATATTAACTCCCAAAGATCATGATAAAAGATAATAAATATATGTGGGAAAAACCAAGTCCCACATAGGTTAGGAATTAAATATTTTATATGTTTATATACAAGGAAAGTGCTCTTGGGTTTTGGCCCCAAGGGGCACCCCACTTTTGTGGAAGGGAGAAGACCTATCCAAATCTAGGTTCGAACCCACATGCGCGCCGTCGTCGTCGTCCGTTCGGCCTGGCCTGGCTCTGACACGTGGGTCGTGGGTCTGGATCCTGTATTTAATTTTTTAGACAAAATTTATTTAAATTTTTTAATTAAAATTTATTTATTTAATTCTATTATCAAAACTGTGTCGTTTTGAAAGCTGTATTTATTATATTATCAAAACTTTGTCGTTTTGAGAAGCGGTATAATAAAAACTGTGTCGTTTTGAGGAAACGGTATATGTATATTCGAACAAGCGGCCCAAAACTACGTCGTTTTGGTCGCGCCTTTTCTAATAAAGTAAAACTACGAAGTTTTGGTTCTATTAATACTAAAACTACGTCGTTTTTTATGTCCGAATGGACGCGCCTATACTGCATATGATCAAAACTACGTTGTTTTGACCAATGGATGCCAAATATGCCTTTTTAGTGGCATCTCATGCCCTTTCAAAGGGCTAGGCACCCATCCGAAGGGTCACTAACCCTCCTATAAATAGATAGGAGGGGCCAGCCATTTAATTCATTCAATTTTCAAGCAATCTAGTATAATAGAGCATTTAGTATTCTTTTTTCATCATTTTTATAGTTCTAAAAGAGAGAGAGTTAGAGCATTCAATTTTGGTTCGCTGTGTATATCTTTTGTAGTGCTGCTAAGATATACGAAGTGTGACGCCCCCAAAATAGGTATACATCACCCATTTTAGGTCGTCAATAACATGGAACAGAAACAACTACAATTTTATTAATACATCATAAAAACTGTGAGTTTAAATACAAATATTGTCTTCTAGACAATATCCATACCCAAATAAATCCTCATCACAATTATTGATACATTATTTTACAAAAATGGTGAGGACTACTAAACAACTTCTAGAATCATCATTCCATACCCCGACTAGTACTCGCTACATTCTCGCCTCCTGAGAAGAAAAATAAAACAAAAAGGAAAAGGGTGAGCTCAACTAGCCCAGTAAAGAATATTATGACTAAGATAATATAGAACAAATTATCGTTAGTCTTCAATGAGGAAAAATCGATAGAATCTGATAGTATAACAAGTTTCGGATCAATATTTGCAAATTCGAAATAATAATTCATAGAAGAGTTATGTAGAGAATGAAATCTACCATTATCTATGAATTTAAAATCCATCATCAATATTTTATCCTCAGTAACATTAATCAATATACATCTTGAATCAAATATTCATCTTTTTTCTACGTGCCAAAGATATTCATCGATCGATCGTGTTCATCTTAACACTGCTTATCTTTGCACTACGGACCAAAGATATTCATTATAAAATCATTTATCTTTGCACTTTCTGAAGCAAAAGATATTCAATAATATCATCATTTAGGACCGAGGATGATGAAAAATATTCTAAAGGAAACGAATCTGGTGAAACAAAAGAATAAATATCAAGGATTCAGTATTTCAAATATATTTCATGTCCAAAAATACCTCATAAATAATCATAGTGAAGTAAAATTCAAGAATGATCAAAACATGAATACAATCAAAGCTAGTATCCATAATAGATATTTTGGACGAAAAGGAAAAAATTTTCATTTTTCAGATGAATAAGGTCGATTCGTGAATAGTCTTGCAGTATATGTGAATAAGTAATCCCGACACAAAAAGTTCCAAATTTGATTAAAAGTTCAAACCAATATTTTGGTATAATGATATTGAAGAAAATATTATCATTTAAAAAGAAAATAACATCCCTTACCTCGAAAAGATAAGTACTTACAGTTGAAACATCTGGATATAAGCTATAACTTGAACTTGCACCAGTATAGCAACACTCAAAGTATTAAACTACTCACAAGAATACGCTCAATATATCGAGAGAGAAAGAGAGAGAAGATTTCAATTTCTGGTGTGATTTTCAATTCTAACCTAAGCACCCTATTTATAGGAAAATGCTTAGAACACCAAAGCTGAAAATTTAATAAAATATTAATATATTTATAAAAAATTCCTTAGCCCACCTTGACCATCTGAAATCAGCCATTAACATGTGCAAGTGAGGGCCACCAAAGAGCAAAAAACGTTTTTCTTCAAAATAATAATTAAAACTTCCAAAAATCAATTATTTCGGAATTTCGGAACTTTAATAATTCATAATAAATAGCCCTTTTATCAGAAAAATTCAAACCATATGTCCTTTCCATAAGAAATTTCATTCTCTACAACTTTGCAGAAGAAAGTTTTTCCAAATTCCAAACAGAAATTGACCAAAATCCACAAACGGACGATTTTATAGGCTATAATAAAATTTAGATCAAGAATTGGGGTCTACCGACACACAAAACATGTGTTAATCATTTAATGCCACAAAAATACTCTTCCTCCTCATATACTCATATATCCCACATTCATTGTAAAAATATCACCATTAATATATTATTAAAATAATATATTTAAATGAATTATTTGATCGGAAAAGATAAAATATCAATTTTCAACAATTGTCACATTAAAATATTTTCTCCATCTATATCCTCATAAAATGAATATTTTCTCATCATATAAATCAATAATTAATTATTCACAAATAATATTATAGAATCACAATATTGACAACCATGCAGTTCCCAGGAAAGAGGGGGCTTTCCAATAAGGATTTCTCACTTCTTGGCGTATGATTAGGTGACCAAACCTCTCCTTAGACAAAACTTTCTAGACATTGCCAATAATGTTATCTAATAATATTATTCAAATAATATGAATTATTGATCTGATAATGAAAATACTGTGTAGTGACAATTATTGAAATAACAATAATATAAAATATCAAAGTAGCGATTATTGAATCAATAAAATATAATATTGAATAAGAATTACTGTAACAATTATTGAGTAGTGCCTTCTTCTACGTAAGAATCAATAATTTGTGCAATCTGTGTGTCTTCTTGTGTTTTAACCACCGTATTCTAACAAAGATTAATTGATGAATAACTACGTCGTTATTTATAAACAACTTATTCTTGTTGTTTTCTTCCTCCAATCGCTTTTTTACATTATGGGGCCCACATGAGGTTGCAACCGGTCGTATGAATATTCTCCGACAGTAAGAATATTCCATGACCAAACGAATATTCCCCAGCAACAATGAATATTTTATAACCACTTGCTTATTTAAGATATTTGCGCATTTGTACCCATAACTAACCACATTAATCAAACCAACCCTTACTATTTCAAAATAATAAATAGAGAAAATTAAATTTTATTTATTAATAATTTGGGGTCTTACACGAAGTCATTGTATCCTGGGAGACAAGTGCTATCAACTCTGAGCATCACACGGAGGGCATAATTGTCTTAAGGACATAGTACCAAGTACTAGCCTTGACAAATTATTTTCTACAAGATAAGTTCATATAAATATATATATATATATATATATATATATAATTTCCTTTTGACGTTACTAACAGTTAGTTGGAATCCCATATAGGATAAATAGTGAAAGAGTGAATGAATAATATATATGAATGGGCCCAAGATCTAATGGCTTAAATTTTGGGGTCAAGTTTGGTTCCAAGCATGTATGTTAGTACCTTGTGTACACACACGTGATCTCGGATTGGTGAATCCGCGATGATTGAAGAGAAGATTGTGTGGCGATAGTGATGTTGAATTCTTGATGGTTTAGCTGAGAATTGGTGATTGAAGAGAAAATTGTGTTCAAGTGAGGGGTGAGGGGTGAGGGGTGAGGGGGGAGGGGGGAGGGGGAGAGCTCTTGATGGTGTGATGAAACTCCCTTGTGAGGGGGAGGGTGTCTTTCCCTTGAGGTGCTCTTGATGGTGATGTTGAATTCTTGATGGTTTAGCCGAGAATTAGTGATTGAAAAGAAAAGTGTGTTCAAGTGAAGGAGAGAGCTCTTGATGTGATGAAACTCCCTTGTGAGAGGAAGATTGTTAGGATACAACAAAGGGTCCTTTACATAAGTATACAACATTTAGAAAGTAATTACACTATTAGTGCACTCATAAAATATTTACACAATTAATATACTTTCTATATTTATTTACAATATTAGTGCAATTAGAATTCCTTAATTTAGGGAATTAGTATAGGATTCAATTCATAATAATAAGAAAACCTAAAATCAAGGAGAAATAACAACCATAATTAATAATTCAAATTCAAATATCTTGGATCTAACAAACAAAACAAATTCAAATTCAAAAATAATAATTAAAATTCAAATATTCAAAGTTTGGCAACGTCATCTTCTTCCTCCCCTTCGCCGGTCATCTTCCTCCTCCCCTACGCCGCCGCTTCAACACCATGGACGCCGGCCACAGCTGCCATTATGACGAAGGTTGATTTAGTCCAGAAATTAAAAAGAGAAAAAGATAAATTTTAGTGCAGTTGGTATCCAAATATTTATACAAAGGTAACCATTTTCGTTTTTGTGGGTAACCAAGAAAAATTTCAGTGCACTATGAAAAAAAAATCTATTATAGATTTTTTATAATTAATTGGTAACCCAATAAAACTGAATTAGTTACCTTTGTGTTAAGGTTTGGCTACCAATTGCATTATAAAAAAAATCTACAATAGATTTTTTTTAATTAATTGGTAACCCAATAAAACTGAATTGGTAACATTTGTATAAAATGTTAGCTACCAACTACACTGTTAAATAAAAAAATTTATAATAGAATTTTAAAATAAATTAGAAACCTAATAACACTGAATTGGTTACCTTGGTATGGATGTTTGGCTACCAACTATACTATAAAAAAATCGCAACAACTGTACTATGAAAAAATCGCAGGTGGAGACTCTAATCAATGTTTTCCATGGAACTTGAAAAATGCCAAATCAACAACGAAGAAGATCGTCATGCCGGCGACAGATCACCAAACTTTCATCTTTCTCTCTCACTATCCATCATCTCTCTCTCTCTACAATTGTGTCTTTCTCTCTTTAAACTACACCATGCCGACGACAGATCACCATGGGTTCATTCCTGAACCGGATCAGTATCCGCCGGAATCAGGTGGCTTCCATAGAAAACAGAGGGCTTCGCCTTCGTATATCGTCGGAGAAGATGATGAAAAAATTTGCAGTATTTTGAATTGTTGTTAAGGAATTAAGAGACAGAGAGAGAGAGAGAGAGAGAGAGAGAGAGAGAGAAAATGTTTTTCCACATAGTATTGGAGAGAAACATGCAACTTCATCCCCGCCACTTTGGTTGCGACCTTCGTGAAAAGCTCGTCTCCAAACTCATGAAAGACGTCGACGGCACTTGCAGGTTCTACTCTGTCCCTTATACGCCACTTTAGTTTGTTTTAATATGTAGATATATTAATTACTTAATTTAATACTAATTCCTTAAATTAAGGAATTCTAATTGAATACTAATTCCCTAAATTAAGGAATCTTAATTGCACTAGTATTGTAAATAAATATAGAAGTGTATTAGTTGTGTAAATATTTTATGAGTGCACTATTGTTGTAATTATTTTTAAAAATGTAATAGAATATATAATTGTACCTATAACAAATGAGTTGTGGAGTCTCACATCAGACAAATAGTGAAAGACTGAAGGATTAATATACATGAATGGGCTCAAGACTTGATGGCTTAAGTTGGGTTCCAAACAAATATGTTAGTGTCTTGTGTACACACACGCGATGCATAGGCTCTTCAGTTCTTCCCCAACACAATCACCTGATTTATGTAATTAAAAAAACTTTTCTAAAATTTACCTTTATTGTATTAGATTATAAAGATAATTCTTATTTATAAATATCCACATAATGCTACCCCTAATACCACATTTTAGTCTATATAATGTAATGCCTACACAAATCTTTAAATCAATGACGTAGTAGAATATGATTAGATTGTAACTCTTAACACAAATTTGATATGAAGGTTAACGTGTCAATATGAACGAAATAAAACACTTGAATCCATAAATAAAATAAACAACTCAAAAAGAGAACAAAAAATAATAATATCAATAAATGAATAAACATAATATTACCCTTTACTTGAGAGACTGAGAGAGCCTTAAATCATTTCTTATGTCAACCAAACTACAATATGAGCTTTAAACTAGTCTCTTAACTCAGCCTCACCCAAGGGAAAATTTGTCATCATCAGGTTTCACCAAGAGTGTTCCTATATATGACCAATCTTATTACTTAAAGATCCACTTAAGTCGCAAATCTATAATCAAAATAAAATTACACATAAATCATTTTTCTTTCACAAATGAAGATTCCATCAGCACAAGAAGGGTGAACCTACTTCTCCAGAGTTGAACCATCATTTTGCATGGCAGAAGGAATACCCATGAGAGTTACTCTTGAAAATCACCCAAAAAACCAAACTACCAACCATATTCTCATTCTACTCTTCATCTCATGGTCACAACTAGGGATGCACAAAACGTCCGCGATCTGGTCTTAGTCTAGTCTGGTCAAAACCCAACTTGGTCAAGACTTAGAACAGTCAAACTCAGCCTAGAAAATTTGAAAAGACAGCTTTTTTAAGACAGAAATTTGGCCTAGCGTCTGCGAAAAACCTTGATTTGGTTTGGCCAGGAT
Organism: Panax quinquefolius; assembly: GCA_020205615.1. Lineage (NCBI taxonomy): Eukaryota > Viridiplantae > Streptophyta > Magnoliopsida > Apiales > Araliaceae > Panax > Panax quinquefolius. The sequence goes on from CM035159.1 coordinate 8,390,522, forward strand.
TGGATTTAAGTCTAGTCTAGCTTGGTCTGGCCTAAGACCTAACTTAATTCTTTATTCAGTTATTTGTAATTTTAAATTTTAAAGTTATAATTATTCAACAATGAAGTATAAATTTTTACGTATTCATTATTATAATTTATAATATATTAGTTTTAATTACATTAATAAAGTTTGAAGTTTTAATTATTCATTCTTGATTTCTTGTAAATACATTTAATTAATATACATCTTCAATAAATAGAACTAGTTAATATATTTAATATTAATAATATGTTAGTTACTTAGTTGATTAAATATTAATACCGAGTTAGTTTATTGTAAATACAAAATTACTAATATTAACATTAAAATTTATTAATATTCTTTGCTACTTTTAATGTTAAATATTAACATTAATTAATACATTAATAAACTAACTTTTAAAATTAGATATTGATAAAAGTTAGTTTCTTGTAAATACTCAAGTTTTTAATTACTTTATGATTTTGGTTATTTTTCAAGTATTTTGTTGTAGAAATTTAAAGAATAATTCTATGAAACAATTAGAAAACTAATTGAAAATAATACTTGAGATATATCTATGCAAGTGTTTAATGATCATAAAGGAAAATATATATGTATTTAATCTTTACAAAAAATATATGTCCAACTGATCCTATAATACTAAAAAGAAAAGAAAATAGAAACTAACATTATATTCAAAATATAAAATTTTAATCTACGGTAAGTTTATTTTATTTTGTCGCATGATAGATTATATTCAAATTATATTTTTCATGAAGACAAATTGTGCATAGTAGACATACATTTAGGTAATCAATTTGTTTTATATTTCAATTATATCTAAATTACATTTTCCTTTAATTTAAGAGGAATATATTTATTTTTATTCTAAGCATCCAATTTATATTGGTGTGCAAGTAGAATGTTAAAATAAAATAAATATCAAAAAGCTTGTATTATTTTTACAAAGTTTTATTAATTTATATTTTTAATATTTAATATTAAAATAAAAAATAAAAAGAAGAATTATACCGACTTAGGCCTAGTCTGCAGAAGTCTGGCAAGCTGACAAGCCCGGGTCAAGCCAAAGCAGACCAGCTTATTGTGCATGTCTAGTCACAACTCTGAAATTCTTGGAAAGTCTTATACTAACTACTCTTTCTTCTTTTAGTAAAATGCAAAATTTTATAAATAAAAAAAAAACCATTTAGCCAAAAAAAAAATTATAAAAACCAAAAAATTTCCAAAACCAAGACTTGGTTATTTGGCTGTTACAACAAGTTATGTAAATATTTAAATTTCATCTATTTATATTTTTACACTGTTGAGAGTCAAAATATAAATACGTAAAATTTAAATATAATATATCTAATTTTCATGTACACATTTAATTTTTGTATACGTCTCCCATCATACTAACTACTCGAGTCACTTAGGGAACCGAGTTTTGCTGACAGGAATAGTGATTGGGCACCTTTTTTTTAAATTTTATAAATTATTTAGGAGTCATTAAAAAAAAAAAAATTAATTTGCCCGGTCACTACCCCAGTCGCCCCAGGAGGATTGCAGTTCAAAACCTACTCTCCATAATGCAGTACACAAATATTTCTACTAAATACTTGCAACTTCCTAAATTAAGTCATAAATACAAATGTGTCATTCAGACTTGTAGAATTTCTGCCATCATTTATTTGTCAAACAGAGAATAAATTCAGATTGCAAGCTGATATTTTTTTAGAAAAAAAATGGACAAATAAACAATTATAACAATCCAAGAAAATTAATGCATAAAAAACAGTCTATTTATATGCCATTATTGCAGAGTCCAAAAAGCAGTTTGATTCTACTATAAACTTCGAGCATAGCACTCACCAAATAATCAACAGATCTCTCATTTCAAATTCAACAAAATGCAACCTTTTGCAACAAAATTTGGATACATTGAAGTTTATATATAAAATATATATATTTCGGAGTATCCCCGAAATATCCCCCACCCTGACAAAAAGGTGAAAAGCTCATCTATAATTGGGCTAGGATAAAGAATACAAATGTATCTATTAACTCGGAATTTGATAACTAGAGCATGTTATATTCTATCAAACTCGAAACAAATTCATGTTGCGACTGTCTATCTGAACCTCTTTCACCAGCAGAAATTTGCATCATCACTGGTCTCCACTTCAACATCATTAACAGAAGGCTTAACGTAACAATAATAGGAAATCCCGCAGAGCATAAATGGGATTCCACAAGTAAAGATTTCTTTGTATTTTATTTCACCTAGTGATTCTCTGAACAGGCTATCCAGCAAGTACGGCTGAAAGCACTACTTCAAAGAAGAAACCTGAAATATTGATACGAAACAGGTTGAATAATAGATACAAAGGTGATTTAAGAAAGCTAAGATAACATAATTAATGACAAACATCAACAAATGGCCTTAAGAATGTTTTTATCCTTGCCAAGATGACAACATCACAATTTTTTTTTTTGTTTCTAATAGGGAGGATGGATTAAATAGTAACCCTTTTGAGGTATCAAATGGCCTTAAGAATAGAAAATTAATCTATGAGATAGTCATCATAAGAATAACTCGGGGATGAAAAAGTGCTTATAGGTACTTAACTAGTATAATTAGCCCAATTTGATGCAACATAATTGCAAACAAACATAGCCCAAGTTCGTTGATCACTTAAATGGTTGTGGTTGTCACAGCTAATTGGTTTTGACGACGACCCAAAACGATATAGTTTTGATTAGTAGATCAGTTTGTGCTATTTCAATTCAAACAAGCCTGAATATGTGGCTCGTGCTTAGTTCATTGAAGAAATACATTATTTTCATCGGGATCAGGGGCTGTCCTTTGTTTAAGGATATGTATTCTTTCCACTGTTGATTAAGGCTGTAAAATGAGCAAACAATTCAGGCTCAATTCATACTCGCTCGACTAAAAGTTTGATTTGAGCTCGACTCGAAATATAAATGAGTGAGCAAATTTTAGAGTTCAATAAATTACTCAAACCTTCTCAAATTGTAATTTTCTATTGATACTCGGATCATATTCGTTCGAAAGTTCAAAATGCTCGGGCTCGATTCGGGATCGTGCTCGACTTAGTAACTAAATGAGCCTCAATCAAAACTTATTTTATACTCGATATATTTTGTGAACTAAATCTGAACAACTCAATACTCGGCTCGACTCAGTTCATTTACACCCTGTTGATCACATGGTGGACTTATTGGTCCCCCTTAATTGTAAACCTTTTTTAAAAAAAAAATTTGTTCAATTTTTTTTAATACTATTTGATAGATACATAATTCATACATTTTATTATCCCTAATTTTGTCCTTTTAATTATATTACTTTATTAATTAATATATTTTATTTTATTTTGTAGGATTTAATGTTTGTTGCAATAAAGTCAAAATCTTGGTGATCAAGCGATATTTAATGTTCTTATTCATGTAAGGAATATCCAAGAAGAATCCTGCAAAGAGAAGGAAAGAGGTGGAACAATCTTGGTGTGCAAGTCAAATCGAACAAGAGAAAGGAAAGTTTATCTAGAAGATCTCTTTGAGAAGTTGATTGTCACTAGGAAGTTGAAACCTATATATAAAGGGAACAAAAGTGTCCAAGTTCAATGAATCTAAATTAGGGTTCAAAGTTATTTTTCCTATAAATAGGTCTCTTGTTTTAGAAAGGATGAAGTATTAGCTATTTCTGTATTAGTTTAGGTTAGGAGTAGGATTAGATTAAATTACTTCTTCATTGTACGTTCGTTGGATGATCGTTAAGTAAAGAGAGTTTTCTTATTTATTTTTAATATTCTTCTTTTCTTTATTTTAGTTAGTTTAATTATTTTCCATGTCTAGCTAATTTCTTTCATCTAGGATGAAGATGAAATTAAATAATTATTCTTGATAATATTTTGCATCTCTTCTATTATTTATGCTTTTATGTTTAATTGATTTTGTCTTCATGTTTCGTTATTGAAATACCTTTGTGTTACAGTTCTTATGTGATTTTAAATTAATTAAAAGGTTTTGATAGATTATTGTTAAGATATGATTTTTTCATAATCCATGCTTACTCAAAGAAGTTTTGATGAGTTATAATTAATCCTTAAATTTTCATAATCTTTGCTTGCCCACGTTAATTGTAAATTAAAGGGAAGGGTGATCAAAATCATATTTGAGTTATAAAAATAGAAGAGATTGAATTATATGTTATGTTTATTATTTAATGGATTCGGATTCCTAGATTGCTTCCTCATTATTAGTTTTCATATTCTAGTTAATTAATTCTCAATCTTTATTTCTAATTCGCCTAAAATAGATATTAAGGAAACATTAAAATTAATCTAGTCTGTGGGTTCGACCTACTTGCCAGTTCTTCAATTCGACGCTGTGCACTTGCAGTATATAATTTTAACACATCACTATTTAATAACAACTCCTTTTGTTTGTGAGTGAACCTAATCATTCAGTTTGATTAACTCTTCATATTTTTCTTCTCTTTTATCTCCTAACCTTTGGTCTAGGAGGCACAAATATTTCTACAAGGTCAATGTTTCGTGCCAGACACTTCTTTTTATGTGCGCACAAGTTTGATGTCCTAAACAAATGTTGGCTTAACTAAACCACATTGGCATAAATGTGCCTCAAAACCTGATATTTTTTTACTATTTTTTACTGGGATAGAGCTTAGATATCTATCTCATGATATTAGAGAATACCATCTATTCTTCAAATAAAATACGGCGGACATCAAACCCTAAATTTGGTGAGACCCATCTCAAAAGCTAAAACTTTGACATATAGTCACCAGTCATCACTAATAGTGACAGGGTAAGGGGGGCAAAACAAAAGCATATCTTTTATAAGTTCTTCAAATCAATAGTGCCTTTCTTGAAGTACTGTAATCTAACAAGTCCTATTATGTTATCTAGTCTTGCTGATTTCATAACCTTGTGGTGTTTGATTGCATCTTAATGCATCTTAACAGTCCACCTCTTAATGCATTTTAACAGCTCACATTTTTTGTATTAAGAGGTCCTCTGAATAGTTTAGACTCATATTTATATCTTAACTATTCAAAGGACCTCTTAATACAAATATGTGGCCTCTTAAGAGGTATTAAGAGGTTGACTGTTAAGATGTATTAATATGCAATCAAACACCAGTCTTGTTACATAATGAAACAAAATTTTATTTGTTAATGAGAGAAGTAAAAGTAACAGACCTTGATCTTATTAATGTTTTTGGATAGATGTAATTACAAATGCACTGGCAAAACTAATTCAAACAATACTTTTCAAGTTTCAGCAACATACTCTTTACCTAACTTCATCTAGGAAGAAGCGGTTGTCGTTCATCAGGTCCTACATGATGACTAGCCTGAGAAATAAAGCGAATGAAAGGCAAAAGAAACAATGTGTTTCAGTAGAATATAAAAGAGAGAGCATGAATATTTGATCTACAAGAAAAACCAATTAAATTTGCACCTCCTCATTTGCTCCTGCTGCCATATTTATGAAGGATGAATCCCTTGACCTGAAAAGGCAAAAGAATTTGTACTTGAAATCAAATTATGTGAATAACCTTTAATCTTAGCAAACAGGGACAAAAAGAAGTTGCTTCTGGAAACAAGAAATTTGGAAAGCTTTTATTCAGTGCAAAAGGTAAGTTTCAAAGCAAGGATCAAAAATATGAAATGAGCCAAAAGTAATCATATTGCACATTCATACCATCAAACTAGGTCATCTTTAACATAATTTAAATTTGGACACAGTAAATTGTGGATCAATCCTTTTCGTGATTGAACCAAAAAATAGGATACAAAACATAAAAAGTTATCTCTCCCTCTACTCCTTTCAGACAAACAAGAATTCTCTAAATCCTAATAGGAGTATATCACTCGTTACTATAGCAATACAACAAAATGGAGGAATGCCTAAAATAAAAGACAAAAGAACAGGTAAATACCTATGATTATTCTGAAGTTCTATTTGCTCCAATACACCATTCTCTTGTTCATCCCTGACTTTAGAAAGTGGTGAAAAGAACTGAGTAAAAAATGAAGTAAATGATAAGTTTTGGAACAAAATGATAGCATCAAAATGATAGTAATTTTTCTTATCACATACAAAAAATAATAACATTAAAATGAAAAAATTTATGATAAATCTCTTTGTTGTAGTACCTGATGCATTGAGATAAAAACAACCGAAATTCCTAAAATAAAGTTAATAGTCAAAGTATGACCAAACAACGCGGCTGATGCAATGCCTGTAAATATTGTGGCAACTGTCGACGAATACTTCTTCAATATTGTATCTGCTTGCATCAAATGAAGCCCCAGATAAATAACATTTAAACAAAAATATATCATGCACGCTGATGCACCGACTCAAAAAATAAATATGCCTATCAAATAACAGAAAATTTCTGTTTTTTTTTAAAGTTTCTAATCTGCAGAATGATGCATGATACTTGCTGCGAGAGAGAAAATCTCAAATTACTAAGCAAATTAACTTCACCAGCATATTTGAAGAAAAAAGAGGACAGAATTCCTTGTGCTGCATTGTTTAATATAAGAAGCATAGTAGCTTTTGAATGTCCTTCCAAAATATTAAAGCTATCGGGACCTGAAATATTTAAAACATCAATATCAGGAGTAATATTCAAAGTTTAAATTAGAGCTTTCAAACTAAGAATATTAAATCATTGCTAAAAGTGTTTACAATATCTAATGGAAAACAATCAAAACTATAACCCATCAAATAAGATAGCGCATCAAATAAAGGTATAGAACACAACTTAGGGCGTTGAATAGATTCTTGGATCTAACTATTAGTATCCAATTTGATTTTGTACCACCGTATCTGATAATAACAGTGTTTTAAAAATCTCTGCCTAGAGCGCTAAGTCCCTGGCGCCTCACCTAGGCCTAAGGCAGCAAAAAAATCCCTCCAAGAAATTAGGTAGGGCCTAGGCGGAAAGTTTTTTTTTTAATAACTACCCAAACCAGATCTTGATATTTTTTTTAATGATTTACCATATTCATAATGCAAATTGTAGTACATCAAATCACAACAAGAAGTGAATAAGATCAAGTCAAAATGGATAATTTTATTATAGTTGTAATTTTTTGAACTTGTACCAACTTCAAATTATATAAATGATGATACATTTGTAATATTTAGTTTAATTCAATATAATTCGTAAATTTATGTTTAGTTTCTTAAGTTTTAATATTGAATTGAATTCTTGAAATTTTAAATTTTATTATTTAATAACAATTTTGTTTATGAATAAAAGTAATACATTATGTTTGAACTTTGAACAATTGCATGTTTGTGTTTGAACTTTGACATTGGCAATATGGATATGTGTATGAACTTTAAGCAAATGTCTTTATTATCTTTATTATAGATTGTTTTATTTTATATTATTGTAAGATAAAATATTAAAATTGGCTTAAAATAAAAAATCTCGCTTAGGACTCGCCTAGACCCCCGGCCGCCCGCCTTTTAGAACATGGGATAATAATTACCTAGTCCTTGTTAAAAGCCCGATATTAATATGCAAATTTTAATCAGACTATAATAGCATATTACATATATAACGGGAAATCCAAACTTGAATATATACACACACAAAATATATTAAAGTAGCCTTGCGAGTATAATCACTTTATCCTTGAATGAGCTGATTCAAAAGGTGATTTATTTTTAAATATATTTTAAAAGGGAAATGGTCCTCTGTTTCACAAGAAATATTAAAGTACATTCAAGTACTTTCCATCAAACATTTGATATTAATCTAAATCACAAGCATATTGATCCAAAATCATTGCATCAGTAGAACTTGACAAACAGAGCTTTAGGTCAGTACCTTTATAAATAACGGTTCCAAGAATGCCTAGAAAGTTGAATATGGCTCCATATCCATATAAAAATAAATTCTGCAAGGAAAAAAATACAGTGCATCAGATACGACATATATAACATTGCTTGATATATAACACTGAAGAGAAAAGTGATAGAAGAACTTCGAGGACTATGCTCAATGGATGGTTCACAGTAACTCTAGAACAGGTTGATCACGAATGGATAAGAGTGTCATGTATCAGGACTAAAAAATGTGCATAAATTTGAAGATTCCTGGTCAACAACTTGACCTCTGAGAGTTGAACTCCATCAAGCAACACCATAGGGAAACAGAAACGAGAAGAGGAAAAAACAATGATAGTGCCATACATTCCAAGAATAAAGCTGCAAAGGATATTTTCTTTCATTCAAATGAATGAGATCTTACGACGCATAAGCATGATAGGAAACGTAATCCATCTTCTTTACAACGTTTTTTCAGTTTATACACGGGTATGAATATCCTTTTGTACCATCAACAAGACAGTACATAACTGATCATGCACAAGCTGAAATATGAGTTGGTATTAACACATACAAGGCTAGCTTTACCACCAGTGTTTACCAGCCTTTCCTTATTGGTGCAAGGACGTACAATACTCCTACTTAAATGCCTTTTGTCATTATTGCTATTACTTTTTTTGATGAGAAAACTTATGGTAAGATAAGAATTATGACACTTCTGGTAACATTATACATTGTGATGATTATATAAAGGTAATCCAATACTCCTAGTTAAATGCCTTTTGTCATTATTGCTATTACTTTTTTTTATGAGAAAACTTATGGTAAGATAAGAATTATGACACTTATGGTAACGTTGTACATTGTGATGATTATATAAAGGAAAATAATTTGGCTGTGTTACTGAATAAAATTTCATTTTCATATTTAATCATATTAGTGGGAAATAAGCAAGTATGCGCCCATTAGATCTTCAAATGTATCCATCACAAAGAACAAAACGTAGTCACACTTGAGACTGAAATCACCTGAAGGTAAATGCTTGTGTCATATTGACTCTTCAGCGCATATTCATTGTAGACTGAGGCCAAAGATGGAACAGTCACCTGTACATTGAACTCCTAAATGAGCCTAATGAAGACAATGTAAAAGAGACTAAATTGAGAACAAGGTATCAAACGGTTTGTGCATGATACATATGAACACATCAACACTACTTGAGATTAAAGGAAAGTCACTTACAAAGATACAAGTATAGATATATGCACCAGTTGCAACAGGAAGACCCAAAGCAGAAGTACCCGCAGGCAGCGAACGCATTTGGTTAATGCTAATGCCAATGAGCAAAAGAGCAAGAGCCTCACACTGTGACATACTATGAATCAGAACGTATGAGGTAAACTAATTATTTTTAAGACGTCTGACCTTCAAATATGTATGACATTATTTGGGAACTGTTCATACTGGATCTCTAAAAGAATTTGAAACATACAAGTATCTTAAATACACTTCACAGCCAAATAGATCAAATAAGACCATTTGGAATTTGGAATTGACCTGAATTATGGAAAACCGCCGTTTCATTATCATCTTTAACAAGATAGCAATTACCAAGACCTACATTTTTCAAAGTCACAGTTAAAATTAAGAACATAATAAAACAAGAGTTCAAGTAATGAAAAAACGTGAATATCGGAAAAGATATCAACCACAATTTAGTAGTGTGCATAATAAGAACAACATGCATTCATGATTCAGGTAAATAGAGAAATTTTAAATGTAATAAAGTAAAATAGTGCTGGAAATCTCAGAACAGCTGCTACAACAAACATTAAACCGTAATGATCAAATATCTTCTTAGATTCAAATGGCATGTGTTATACTGTTATTCCTGTGATTCGTCAGATCTGGACAACAGGGAGGAACTGAGGCAATCAGCAGTCCAGTGCTGACTGTTAGAGAGGATTCTAGCTAGAATCCTCTCTAATAGTTCCAGTAATCACTCCAATTATGAATCCTCTCTAACACTAACCTCTCGCACATAATGCAACAATAAACAAGATAGTAAGGTTCCTCTGGATTGATTCTCAAACCCCATCTCGAACATACAAAAACTCTAGCTGCGAAGTAGCAACAGCTCAATCTGTTATATCTTCTCCCAAAATTCATAAAATCTGCTACAGAAGACATAGTACTTCTCCTTTTAATAACCAAAATCTTATAGAAAAAGACACTCATAAACTTTTTACACAAACCCATAACAGGCAAGCTACTTCTCTCTAACACCCAAGAACGCTACTCTAGAAGGATAAAAAAATTAAACCTAAAGAAAGCAGTTGAACTTTGTGCACTAATACAACACTCAAACCCTCGCTCATACAGCTCTTCTGAAGTTCACCAATTTTTTTAGAAATGGTTGCTTTGAGCTACATTAGTAACATTACTCTTAATACGCTATCAACTTTGTGTCAAGCTACATCTTCTATTAAACCCCAGTTATCATGTGTACTTGTTTTATCTTATCCATGTTAACTCAGTCTTCCACAATTCCATCCTTCCCCTTCCAATAGCAGTACCATATAATACTCGGTCACTTCAAATCCTCCATATGGTTTAATTAATGGACTTGGCTGCTTTATCACTTTCTCCTAAAGTTATGTCTCATAAGTTGCATATCAAAATAAGGGGAAAAAAAGATTTGTTGAATGGCCATCCCAATTTGTTTTTATCTAAGCTACAGTATACTACTTTTTTCAACTTTCTTTTATCTAATCTCAAATTTCACAACTAGGACAGAGCAAGTAACCAAATTGGAACCGAAACCGCACCAAAAATGCACGAACCAGTACCAATTAAAACCGCACCAACGATTCCGGCGTATGTGACGGTTTTAGGTAGGTTGAATAACCAAATTTACGGTTCCGGTTTGGTTACTAGCCAAAACCGCACGTATACCGAAACCGCACCATGTGTGTGTATGTATTATCTCTAGTAAATTCTAAAGTTCTTTTTCACCTGAACACGCTCATAGAAAACTCTAGTCTTACATTGTCATTTTTTCACTAATTGAAAAAAGATAGTTAGAAGTTATAGAGTCAAAAATTAAGTATTTGGGTTTTGAAAATTCGGATTTGTTTGATGCGTTACTGGAGGAGCTTATAGCTGATGGGCCAAATTCGGTTCGAGCACTTGATGCATTGGTTAAGGTCTATGTTATAGTAGTAATAGTCTAATAGATTATTTTTCAAATTAAGTACAGTTAGAATTATATTCTATAAGTCCTCCCTGCAATATATAAGATAGAATTTCATTTTATCTCCAGTATATACTTTTAATTTTTGGAGAATTAGATAAATCTTCTTATTTGTTATCGAATATATGGTCTATATAGCGTATGTTTTAGTTTTAAAGCATCATTCCTTTATTATAAATTAAAATTATTTTATGTCTCACTGTTCTATGATTTGATGGTGAATTTGACATGTTTGACAGAAGGAGCTTTGTTTCTATGCTTGATATAATTCTCATTGCCGACTCTGTCACTAAGTTAATTGCGATATGAGCTCTGTGTTAAATTGTATTGAAGGCTTAGACTTTTTTGTTGTCTCAATTAGTTTTGTAACCGAAACCACACCGCACCAATCACAAGCGGTTTCGTGTGCGGTTTTGAATTTGTTAAACCATACCTAAGCGGTTTCAGGTGCGGTTTGGACTTCAAACCGCACCATGCTCACCCCTACTTACAACGTTAATAAATCTGGTTGATTTAGGAATCCAATAACAAGGTTTTTCAATGTATGGATTTCACTAAATTTTGTTACGGCAAGAGCACGGATATTGGGGTCAGTCAAGGTCGCAAAGGTGATAAGGAAATGACTTTTTGGATAAAAGAAAACGTACCAGATACAAAAGAGGGATAATACAATCCTAAAGAACAAGATGTCTTCTGGAAAGAAAACAAAAATGAAAGAATAAAAGTACAAAAAATCAAAACAAAAAAAAATCAACATTTAGCAATCTACAATCTCCTAGAAAACCTGACAAAGGAACTCCATGAAACCACCCATTGCAGAGGCCTAATGCTTGCTAATCCACCACCAAAAAAAGAAAGAAAAATTCTCACATTCATCTTTGACCACACCCCCCACAAAATAGCAAAACATGTGCTCTGCCACAGAAATTTCACCTCTATACTCCTAAACCCCCAAAAACCATTTCAGAAGTTGATCCTCATAAGGACAAACTCAACACACTACCAACACCCCAAAAGGACACAAAATGATTAGGCAGCATAAAAGGAACATCAGGTTGTCATTTAATTCTTCTTACGATTATTATTTAGCACTATGAAGCATAGTTAATTTTGATACTCTTGAGAATGCATGTCAAACAGAGATGCAAACAAAAATTCCAGCACCAAAAGATCAGTACATATGAACAGGCTAAGAAATTTAAAAGCCCCGTACAATTAAACTTACTTTTAGATTGCTCAGCATCTTCACAGTTGCAGGATTAAAGTAGAGCTGCACAAGTAATTATGAGTTACATGACTGTGTGGTTGAACATTTAGAAGTCCAATATCAAATCCAACAATAAAAACTTACCTTTAGATTGCTAGGGTTTTTTATATGACTATGAGTGCTTATAATTAGAAATTCTCTTAGAACCTAAAGTTTTATAGAATTTCAGCTGAATCAAGAAGTTGATTGTTTTATAAATAATTTAGTATAAATGTTATATTTGAATATCCAATACTAAGTTTGAATACTGATATTTGGTAATTATAGGTAAAACAACAAAGAAATTTTTGTATTCGCTAAATTTAGATTATTGGTACGTAAAAGTATCATGTTTGGGTACACAAGTACCAATACGCGGTCTGTTAGGTCAACAAGAGTATCTGATAACTCTAACCTAGGCAACCTGGCATTTGCTACTGGAACTTAACCACAGTCATGGCATTATTCCTTTATCCTGAAAAGTATTGTCAATACAGTCACAAATGTTCCAATATATGTACATAGAAGAAGAGATTCTAAACAAATTGTACCTGCATGGTGAACTTTAGATAGTTATTTATAGCATAGAGAAACGCTGGAACGGCAAGAAGCACATTGCTGCGAGCGGCCTGCAGAAAATTCAAAATGATTATTAGCATAGAAGCCAACCAGCAATTTGTGGTTAAGGAAAATTACAAAGGGTAGCTTATATTGATTTTTGAAAGGGTAAAGCTATCACTCTCCGGTAGAACTCCTAGGCTCAAAATTATTGATACCTAACTCTGAGAGAAATGCTTTTAAAAGAAAAAAATAAAGGAATTCACACATCTCAAAACCAAACTGCTATAGAGTGGTAGAACATATGATCAATATTGAGGATACCCATCAGTTACCAATGATCCACACTGCAGCATTCAGATTTCGAAATGAAAATATCAAGCAATGCTTGGATATATCTCTAACCTTCAGTGAAACAATCAACATATGTCCATGAAAAAAAAATATGCAAAGACAGGCTATGACCACAAGGTCCACAACAAGATCTCAAAGGGGTAAGACATATCTTTTACTTCAGTTGAAAATATCCAGTTTCAGGGATCCTCACTAATGAAATGACTTTTAGGCCTAATCAAATTTAGAAATCCGTTTTAAAACTGATAAACATATTGTATAGCCAGAGGCCCAAAGTAGCAGGCAAACTGCTTTTGAAGATCATAAACTTAATCGCATTATATGCATGTTACACCAACAACCAAGTCTCATTCCATTTGACAGGACTATAAAAAATATTGTAAAAAAAAAAACTAAGGATCACCATCTCTTATGGCAAAAAAGTCAAAATTATTTGATATCCCAAGTTACAAAATATATACTATGCAAAGGTATGTTTACAAATCTCTAATGACTATGCACAGTTACAAGATATTTTTTGGCCACATACAAATTTATATTAAAGTATAATCAAAGATTTTATTTTTGGTGTGTACAGAGAGGTAAGTGGCTTAAAGTTCAGGGAACAACACTTATTTAGTATCCTTCACTGAATTCCTAAGTAAGCTAGTTTTTGTCTTTAACTAGGGTAGAACTTGTATATTCAATATTTACTTGCACTGCCCCTTTCTGGAGCCCTTTAGTTATATTTAAAAGAAAAAAAAGAAAGGAATCTTTTCTGGATATCAGCAACATTATCTATGTACATAGTAGCCTGAGAAAATAATACAGACATCCAAGAAGTGTCTAGTAAGATGAAACTGGAGATTGCACACCCTTAAAAGAAAATGTCTACCCTTCCCCCTTTCTAATATACTACCTAATAGGTGTAGTACAAACACAACCAACATTCCAGTAACACAAGTAACTGGTAATAAATTACTACTTATATTTAAAAAAGACTATTGTTGTGCATGTACATCCGAGCCTGAACCAGTAGAGGATTTCAAAAAATAAATAAATAACATGTCCCCTAGAATAGCCATGTTGTCCTGAATATAAAGTTCCACAAATATTGACATTCATGACAAGCCAGAATGTCAGTAAAATTCAACCTGAACAAATGTGGAGATTGAGAGAAGCGGCTTCTCCCCTACTTTCTGGTTCCTAGCCTGCAAAATCAGAACCAAAGGTTAACACTTCTATCCAAGCTTGCCCTAGCAATAACTAAAAAACAGAGGTCACTAAGATGTCAAATTAATAATATCAGAAGGCAAAGATGTCAGCAGGGACATATCTACATGATTATAATTACACACATGGTGGAATTCTGGGGGGATGAATGGTATGGGACTATATTTCTTACACTAAATATTTAATTGCAACAATACATCCTGTAATAATATACTCTACTCAAAATTAAATAACAAAATTGCTTCATGACACAACTTATCAACTTAATCCGAAAATCAACAGCACTACTCCACCTTGACCCTTCTCATAATCACCAAAATATCTAGTCCACTCACTTTTATCCTCCTAGCGTAGAACCCGGTTTTTTTTTGTTGGGTTGGGTTGGGGGGGTTCAGTTCCACAGTACACTCTTATAACAATCATAACTCAATCTAGTTGAGAACCCCCTCATTAACTATCAACAAGAAGATCTCAATTTTATCCCAGACAAAGAAATGAACAGAAGAAACAACAAACAAGATACTTTGTTGTCAAAAGAGGAGGGGGGGAAGGAAGGGGAAAAAACATACCTGAATCAAGAGCATCACAATTGCAAATAGAACTTTCGCAACCTCTGTTAAAAAGTTAACACTGACGGGACTAAACTTGAAATTCCCATCCACCTTGGACATAAAAACTAATATAGGCTGCAAGAGGAACAAGAAAATTGGATGTTTTTACTATTATAATATGCAACACTCGATACAGGGCACTTTAACATTTTCCACTGGATAAGCAATCAATAGTTTAGAAGTTTCCAATAAAGCAATGTCCATATTTCTTTTCGTTAAAATAAGATATTTTATTAGATGAAAAGAGAGAATACAAGCACAGAAGAACAAGTAGTCCACCCATCCTTTAAGAAGGTGGGGAAAAAACAAATACTAAAAGAAAGCAGCTATCGGAAACAGAAATTTCTCAAAGCGCACCCATGGCAAAGGCACATAAAGAAGCAAATAAAAAGAAAGATAAGTAGTTGTTGCTAAAAACCCTAGCAGTACGCTCAATCCAGCTCCCCCGTAGAACAGAATCAATCACGCACTTCCAAAGCATCTAAGCATGCTTCCTTCCTACAAAATCTTTGAACCGGATAAGCAACAATTCCTCTACCTAGGTGGGTCACACCCATCCTCCCCCAAAAATTCCATAAACCACAAGCAACAAGAAAATGCAAATATAAATAAGAATGTGCCTCATCATTATGCCTATACATAGGGCTGTTCATTTCGTTCGGTTTTCCGGTTTTCCGAACCGGACCGAACCGGTCGGTTCGGTATAAAAAAGAACCGGTCCGGTTCGGTACAAAAATCACCGATTTTTCGGTACCGGTTTCGGTTCGGTGCTTTTTATGGTTCGGTAAAAACCGAACCGGACCGTATATACCAGTTTCCTAATTTTTTATTATTATTAACAATTTATTAATAATAATAATAATAAAATAATGATTATAATAATGAAAATAATAATAATAATAATAAAATAATGATTATAATAATAAAAATAATAATAAAAAATAATAATAATAATAATAAAAAATAATAAAATAATAATAAAAATAATAATTATATTAATTTTCGATAAAAAACGGTACCGAACCGGTACTGCCGGTTCGGTATAAAATTTGGATGGTTTCGGTCCGGTTCGGTCCGGTAAAAACCGGTTGAACACCCCTACCTATACATAACATAGATTTCTGGAGATAAATCCTTATGGGCTCTGCGCACCTAATAAAGATCATTATTCGGCCATTAGACAGACCAAATAAATGTCATGAGTTTAAAGTAACCTTATTTAGAAACCAAAGGAAATGAAACTGAAAAACGAGAACGATAAGATAACAGAGTCCAAACTAGTTTATCAAGGGAGGAGGAAATCGGGATTAACTTTTAGCAGAGCAATAACTGACACCAACTCTCAGCATCTTGAAGTGAAATTCCTGAAGAGATGAAATCCCAAGACACAGAAGCACCATCACACGGTAAAATAAAAATGCGAGAATTATGCAAAAGGGAATATGCCAAAAAAGCGACTAAAAACAATGGAAAACTGAACTTGCCCACCCATGAATATTCCCAAAAAACGAATATGATACCATGTACCAACTGCATATTCTATAATTTTTGGGTTGTTAAATTATTATGGGGTTTTTACCATGTAATTTTTTTTAATTAGTTTTAGAAGAATCCTACTTTCATGGTAGTAGTTGTAGTGAGATAAAAATTGATGGTATAGTTGGAGTAGTGGTGAAAGTCAGTTAAGAGTTATAATCAGTGCTAGTTATCTTACTTGTTTTGTGTAAACATGTATCTCTCATTCAATGAAAGGAATTGGAGATATTTATCCCCCTAGTTTACAGAAGGATTTTCTCAACCCTTTTCTTTCTCTCCCTATTCTCTTTCTCTTCTTCAACACTTCAACAGGTAGATAACAATTCAATGATAGGGACGGAAAGAATATTTCATGCTACAAACCAATTTCAAAAATAATATTAAAAGGAGAAACAGGAGGGAAACCACACTTCATGGGGGACGAACACCTCATGTAATTAACTTCAAGGATAGCCAAACCTCCATTGGTAAATCTTTATCCACAAAACCAAATACATTTATACAACTATACAAGAGATTGAATATACCTAATGTCCCTAAATTTAGTAAAAGATGCTAAAAACAACTAATCCACTTCCTAACTATTAGACCCGCAACAACCACTACTAGCACAAATTATTGAATTACATACAATATGACTCTCCCAATTAAGAAGTCAAATAAATTACAAAGAAAACTACAATAAAATATTTAAAGAAATCAAAGAAGTGCACACTTAACACTTCATCATTCACCGAAAAACCTTCTTCTCAAGGTTGACTGTAGATATAATTAATGGTAGATGATTTTTCAGGGCCTGTTGTGGGCAGCAAAAATTCAGGGAAGGGAATTTAATCGATTCCCTTAGATGCTAAACTTGTCTCTTCGATGCCGAATTGCCAAAGGTAAGGAGAGGATAAGGGAGAAATCTTGGTCATTAATCCTTTAGGGGCGATGGATGAGGACAGGGATCCTCACTTGAGTGTTGGATAGGATGGGGATTAGGTTGGTTAATCCGACGGGAAATGATGTTAAAGTGCATGTCAAGTTTAAGTCTTGAGAGTGGTTCTAAGAAGAAAAGGTGGAGTAAAGAGTTGTATCGGCTTCAGTCATCAGTGAACTATGGGGAGGTCTTGGAAAGGTGAGACGGTCTTATAAAATATTCCTTATGAAGATTGTAAGTTGGAACGTGACTACGAGAGAGGTATAGGGAATAGGCGTAAGTGGAGGTTGATTAGGGATTTAATTTCTAAGATTGCCCTTGATGTAGTCTTTCTTCAAGAGTCTAAATTGGAGCTAGTTACCGGTATGATGATTATGAATATTTGGGATTCGAGGTTTAAAGATTGGGTTTTGCCCATTTCAAAATAACATTAAAAGATAAACATGAGAGAAAACCAAATTCAAGGGAGCACTTGATAACCAACATGAGACCATCTAAATTATTTACCTATTTCATCAAACCCAGACATCATAATTATCCTCCTATTGTCAAAGTGATCTTTATGGATTCTTTTTACACAACCTCCTTGCTTAGTGCAAACAAAACAACTTTAATAAACCAATCCCCCTCTCCCTCTCGCTCTCTCCCACTCGTTGTCTCATCACAACAATTAGCTTTCACAACTCCTAAAGCTTTCTAGCCCGCAAATATCTAGCTCGCTTTTCTTAGGCGCCACCTTCGTTATACCTTTGCAAGCACTGCATTTTGTTTATATCTTAGTTAGTTTAAGAAACAAAATGAGAAAAATAAAATGACTATAAGATATTTTAGGTCAATTACGACAGGACCATTTTTAACTTTGGGACGTGACGTATTGTACCTGTTTCATTGTGCCAAAGGGTTTGTCAAATCAGTGACACCCTCTTGGTGCTTCTTTAAATATATACTTATCAATAAGAAAGTGTAGTTTAGGTTAAGATAATGCTAGAGATCTCAAAATTTGTCTCAAATAGTTTCTCAAATGATTTGGCCTCATGACACTAGTAGAGTACATCTCTTGTGAGTGCTTATGCCATAAAGTAAAATTTGCTTATTCAATGCCATGTCAAATATCATTTGAAACAAAAAAAAATTTGAAACCCCTAGCAATTAGCATTACCCTTTAGGTTAATATATACCACAACTTTATTCAATTCAAAGGGAACCAAAGGTGACTGTAGCTTTCCTAGTAACAAGAAATCTGCATAGAAAAGTAAGGAAAAGAAGCACATTATACTTTAATTGCTACTTACAAAGTTGAACAAGTGTTGGATTCATGCACCTCAACAACGAGTGTTTAAGATTACTGTCCCTTGACTTATATTCTTTCCACATTGGTTTTATACTTCCCTATATTAATAATTTAACATACTGAGACAACAAGTAATTAAGATATTCCAAAAATAGTAGCCCAATGAGGAAAGAAAAGAAATGCTATGCAAAAGCCAAGGAAGACAAAGATAGCTAGAGCTAATGCTCTAACACTGCAAGTTGACCTATATAAATATTCGAACAATTGAGAACATACTCGAATATCACAAAAATTTAAGTCCAAAAAAGAAATATAACATAAGAAGCTAGGATTTATCCACAAAGTTTGTCTTTGTATTTCAAGTTCATTTTAACATTCTGGATGAGGGGATATTAAGCCATGGATTTCAAATGGCTACAGGTAGTCTAAAAATAAGGATATTATCAATTGGGCCACGTATAAAGTAGCATATGTTCTTGGCACTGCTCTGCTATGTTTTAGTTCAAGCAACCCAATTACATTTACACCTCCACCAAGAAATTGCCTCCTTCAATTGAGCTTATAGACAAGAGTTCATAGTAGACAAATGGCTTGCAAGAAAAGAAAACCACATAAATCATTCGAAATACCAACCAGCTAAATTCGTCAAGAAACAATTACCTGTAAGCCTACTAACAAACAGTCCCCAACCACCAAGAGCACATTGAGGGCCCGCTGCTTAGAGGATACTTTGCTCCTGTGTTGATCATATGCCCTTGAAACGGTCCTTGTAGAAGGAGAAACCAACTTGGAATGACAGACACTACACTCTATCATCCCGTTCTTCATCAATTCTTACCCCCGAAACCCTCTCACTCTAACACAACTTTTAATCTGTCATTGCAACCCTTCAAACATATCAGCATTAATAAGACAATAACATCCCCCAATACACCCATTAAACTGCAGTTACCATCTAAAAACTAATTACCACCCACTTATTAAACATACTAAAGGACATAAACCAATGCCATAAATTCACATTTAAATGCAAATCAACAAAAATCTTTTTGTTATTTTTGCTAAATAACAAAAATCTTTTTGTTTGGCTATTACATTCTAATTGCTCAATTTCCTAAAACAAATGAAGAAAACCACCGTCCAAACAGATCTTACCGTCAAAATAATAAATTTCTATGCTTTCAGATAAAATTCAATATACTCAACATAAATGCATAAATTTTTCAGATCAAACAATCCACTCCAATCCCTATAGCATACAAAACCTAGATCTTGCCGCTTTAGAATGAAATTCAAGACAAATTAATAACTTGATAGATTATAAGAGAAATTCAAAAACCAACCTTAATTATGTGATATGGGTAATTAGTATTTGGCAGCTAGGATCAAACTCCCGGCGGTGAAATGTTCGACCAGATCTGTATGTCCGGCCACCGGAATTGAATTGGAAATAGAACTCCGACGGAATTGGAGATATAATTCGAATTGAGCTGTTTCAGATGCTAAGGAATATGCAGTTATAGTAGTCGGTCTAGTGTATTGCTTTAAATTTACAACACGGTCTTTGTGTTTTAGAAGGAAAGTGTGTAGCCTGTTCAGAAAGCACTTATAAGTTAAAATTTAAAATGACTTATAAGTCAATATTAAGTGCAAAATAATGTTTTCATTCGGTCAAACTTACTTGTTTTAAAATGACTTATAAGTCGTATTTTAATAAGTCATAATTTATTACTTGTCAAAAAATAAGTAAACCTTAAACCCTTAAATAAAAAATAACTTATAGATTTCACCAACTTATAAGTTGTTATCGAAACTCATTTGTTGACCAAAAATATTTTTCATAAAATAAAATAAAATAAAATATTATTATTTTCACAAGATAAAATCAATATATTTACAAATTCTCACTAGTCACCCTGACACACAATGTGTGTTTTTAATCTTTTAATTGTAATATAAAAAATAGTTTTTAAAAGAAAAAATATATATATATATATATATATATATATATATATATATAGTCCGACTCCCGCGATTCTCTTAAAATGCGAATTTTTTTTTTTTTTGCTTTTTTAAAAAAACAACTAAAAAAAATTAATATTTTATAAATCCTGGAATTTTACATTTTGGATATGATTTGGATACGTATAACAAAGCAAGTATGTATACGATCTGTATAGACTGCTCATATATATTTTTTGTATATGATCCAAATCACGCTAAAAACATTATATTATGGAAAAATTTAGGTTAATAAAATATTAAAAAAATTTAGTTGTTTCCAAAAAAAAACAACAAAAATATAGGGTCCTAATTTTCTCCATCGATCAGGAGTCCAATATATATATATATATATATATATATATATATATATATATATATATATATATATATAATACAAAAAGACAAAATGTGTTCAAAATAAAATAAGGAAGAGGCAATAAGAAATGTAATTTAATTGTGTAAAAGATGTTATTAGAGATAAAACCAGAGTAAATAAATATAGGAGATAAAATATTAGACCAAATTATATTGTGCGACTCAAAATTACTATCAAACTAACAGGTATAAAAAGTAAAGGATTTATTAATAGATATGTGGGAGGACATTTATAGATATCAATTTTTCTATTTATGGGTTATAAATAATACTCCCTCCATTCTTTTTATTCATCTTTTTTAGAAAGTGAAACTTTTATCATTAATGAGATAATTTCTCATAATATTATTACCTTAAATACTAATTTAAGTATTTATCTTTCATATTTTTCAATAAATTATACGTAATGAGATTTTGTATTTAATTTGATCAATACGACAAAATATTAATTACATTTCTTGATACTTGTGTTTTCTTCTAAAATAGAAATTAAAAATAAATGGAGGGAGTATTTAATATAGGAATAATATGAGAAATTAAGTCATTTATATTTTTTGAAATCTATAAACGATAAATAAAAATGAACATATTTCACTATTTAAAAAGATTATAAAAAGAAACAGAAGCAATAACAATTGTGATACTAAACTTGAGGATATATTACAGTTTCTATTATTAATAATAAAAAATGATTTTCTAAAAATAATAGTATATTTTGGGGAGCAATATTTTCACATGTATTTTTGATATTTCCACGTGGTTCCTTCTCACATGAAGATGAGACTCACCGTATGCTCATGTAAGAGATGATCATGTGGAAATATCAAAAATACATGTGAAAAGATATTTTTATGAAACAATCTTTATAACAATTATGTGACGTTCCCAAAACAGGTATACATCACCCATCTTGGATCGCCAGATACATGATACATAAATTCAAATACAACTTAATTATACAACAGTGGTGTAAAATACGACATAACATAGCTGAGAGTTTCAATAAGAATATTGTCATCTAGACAATATTCACACTCAATGGAGTCCTCATTACATTTATTGTCACATTATTTTATAGAATAGTGAGGACTACTAAAACAACCATCTGGATCGTTAATTCGTTCCCCGATTCGTCCCAGCTATATTCTCATGACTATACGAAATATTATGACTAGCCCAACTAGCCCAGTAAGAAATATTATGACTAAGATAATGCAGAATAAATTATCATTAGCCTTCAACAGTATAACAACTGATAGAATATAATAGACAACAAGTTTTAGATCAACAACTGCAGCGGAATAAGCAATCCATTAGAAGAGTCAAGTAAAGCATAAAATATACTATCTTCTATGATTTAAAAAAAAAAATCATCAACTTTGTCGGCTGAGACAAATTTTAATAAATAAACCATATCATCGAATCATCCTCGCACTACTACGCCAAGGATATTCATATAATCATCAATAGTCGTGATTATATCGAATAATCAACGATCATAATCATACCAATAATCGTCCATCATACGCACTACTGGCGAATGAGGACTTTTACCACATCATTCAATCACATTACGGTCATAATTATCTGAATAATTCACAGTCATAATCATACCAAGTCCATATATATTATCGTAAGCCAAAGATGACTTTAATAACAATATAAGCATGAGGATGATGACAATGACATAATAATTCAATAAAACAAGTTCGAGGATAAAATTTAAAGATTTATAATTTAATTTATCCAAGAATTAATAACGTCTAAATTGTAGACATGATACTGCTTTGTAGAGTAAACTTCAAGAATAATATTCATGCACCAAAATTAATTTGGACAGAAAAAAATATATTTTTCGGGTGAATAGTACCCCGTGAATAGTACTTCGGGAATAGTATTCCGACACGAAAAGTGTCCCGAATACCCGAGTGAATGATACTAGAGTGAATAGTAATCGGGTGAATAGTAACTGCGCACGTAGTAACTGAATGAATAGTCTCTAAAACTAAAAAGTGCTCCAATAAATAATACTAGAGTGAATAGTAATCGGGTGAATAGTAACCCGTGAATAGTAACTAATAACAGAAAAATACCAAAGAAAACGATATTTTATAACGAGTACAAAATAAATGATATCCCAGATGAGTATAATAGAATATACGAAACTGCAATTGATTTTCACTCGCATTATCAGAATAATCCAAAAAACGATCATTTTCATAATTTAATAAGGAATGAATACGAAGGATCATTCATCACGCATGCGATAATCCACATAGGCGGAGTTATTCCAATGTAATAATAAAGAATGGAATAACGGAAGAATTCACCACGTAAATGCGATAGGCCGCATGCATAAAAGTTATTCCCAATGAATAATAAAGAATGGAACGAATGTCATGCCAGAATCCATGACATCAAGATATTCCACGGTAATATTAAAGAATGGAACCAGAAAATAAATCCGCTTGAATGGATATTCCAACATAATAATTTCAATAACATAAGAATTTCACCACGTATGCGATTGCCCATGTAGATGTTATTCCAACATAATAATAAAGAATGGAATAACAACCCTTACGAGTATTGAAAGAAAATAACTCTCTTCGTGAATACGAAAGAATAATACCCCTTACCTCAAAAGAAGAAATCGATCTTTGGAATAGTAGAGGTAGCAGAATTCTCTTCTTCTTTCTCTCTATAATTTTTCTCTATAATAATTGCTCTATAGCTTTAGTGAATTGGTGAAAAATAATGAAGGAATGAGCTTCTATTTATAGAAAAAATATAATTTCGATAATTGCACATTTTGGGGCTCGAAATATTACAGTATAATACCTTCCTCTTTTTCTTCATTTTTAATTTAGTCCTGCAAGTATTATCAAACTTGCACCACCTCCCCTAATAGTAAATCATGCGAATCAATAGTAAATCATGTGACTCAATAGTTCTAAACATGTGAAAAAATTAACTATAGTATAGTACCTCCATCTATATCTCTATTTTTAACTTAGTCATGCAAGTATTATTAATCTTGCACCAACTCCCCTAATAGTAAATCATGTGAATCAATAGTACACACATGTGAACACATAGTTATAAGCATGTGAATTAATAGCAATTAATTGCTCATTTATCCGGTTAATTACCCGATTGGTCAATATAACCTCTAGACATTAATTATTATCAAAATAAATATCGATTTCCACTAACACTAATAATTCTCAAACAATGGAATTATCAATTTCATCTTTAATCAACACGAACTTATTCATCATTAATATTATAACTTACAATATTTAACAACCAAGTCGTTTCCAAGAAAGAGGGGACTTTCCGATAAGAATTTCTCCCTATTGACGCGTAATTAGATTATCTAACCTCTCCTTGACAGAACTTCTAGACATTGTTAATATTGCAAATAACAATATGAATAACGTTGTCGTCTCAATTATTGACTTAATAATATAACAATTTATACAGATGATATTGTGATAATAATTGAATCAATAATATGAGAGATATGATGCAATAATTACTGTAACAATAATTGAGTATAACTGAGTGATTTCTTACGTAAGCATCAATAATCAATATCGTGTGCTACTATGCAACCACGCGTATTACTGTACTTTTACTACCGAGTAGTTCAACAGTTTTAACGGTAATGTAAGACCCCAACTTTTATGAATAAAAATGAATTTTCTATAAATATCATTTTTGAATATTATGAAATAAATTTGATATAATGTTATAGTTGTGGGTAATTTTTATAAATTTTGCAAAGTACGCAAAGTTGTTATATAATATTCGATTGGTCGAGGAATATTCGTTTTAACAGGGGAATATTAAATACGATGGCACAATCATTGGTGGACCCTATGAAATTATTATCGGATTGAAAAAACGAGCAAAAATATTTTATGAAAATAGCGGCGGAAGTTTAACCGTTGATACTATTGAATTACTTTCAGTAATAAAAGTAATGCTGATGTCTGGCGTGGTTGCATAGTAGCGCAGTATTGATTATTGATGCTTATGTGAAGTCACTTTCCGTTTGATTGATTATTGTCGATATTGTATGTTATTAAATCGATAATTGAGATGATGAAGTTGTTAATATTATTATTTTCATTATTAACGATATCTAGGAGTTACGCGAGGAGAGGTTTGGTCACACTAATTGGCCTTGCGATAAGGGAGAAATCTCATCGAAAATCCCCTCTTTCTGCAGGAGCGACTGTGTGATTAATAGTGTGAATAATAATAATGATGATGAAGTTTTATTTTATTTGTAAGACCGAGAAATTTTTTTTAAATAAAAAGAATTCCTTTATTTATTATCTTGAAATAGTAAGGGTTGATTTGATTAATGTGGATAGTAAAAGGGTTAAATACGCAAAATATTTCAAAATAAGCAAGTGGTTATAAAATATTCATTTTGTGGGGGGAATATTAGTTTGGTGGTGGAATATTCAGATCGCTTGGGAATATTAAATGCATTGACCGAGCAAATACATGTGTGGGCCCATGCTGAAGCGATTGGATGAAGAAAACGACAAATATAAGTTGGTTAAAATAACAAGAAGTAGTTATTCTGGAATTAAAATGACCGTTGAATACCCGGTGGTTAAAATACGATGTCTACAGCGTGGTTGCACAAAGAAGATACTGTGAGTATTGCACATATTGTTGAATTATTGATCCTTACGTAAGAAGGCACTTACTCAATAATTATTACAAGAGTTCTTGCTCAATAGTTTATTTTATTGATTCAATAATTGCTGCGTTGGTATTTTATATTATCATTGTTTCAATAATTATCAATTTACAAAGATTTCCCATTATCGGATCAATAATTCATATTATTTGAATAATATTATTAGATAACATTATTGGCAATGTCTAGAAAGTTCTGCATCTAAGGAGAGGTTTGGTCACCTAATTGCCGCGCCAAGAAGAGAGAGATCCTTATTGGAAAGCCCTCTTCCGGGAACGGTACTGTCATTATCATAAATGTGATTCTTACGTAATATTATTTGTGAATAATTAATTATTGATTCATATAATAAGGAAATATTTATTTTATATGAATATAAATGATGGATTTATTTATGTGGTTATTAATGAAGGAATTAATGTTGAGGTGTTTTATCGATATTTTATCGGATTGGAGGTATTAAAAATCAAATCGGGGTTTTGAGATATATCATGGGGGGTTATAATTTTAATCCGATAGTTGATCGTTGTAATTTTTGGATATGTTATACATATATAAGTTGAGTATATATCCACAAATTTTGAACGAATTAAAAATGAACGAAGGATTTGTTATGAATTTTAAGAGGTGGTGATTCGAATTAGGGTTATAATTGATTTTGGTGGAAAATTCTAGAATTGAGTGGGCCCCACTTGTGGTTGGTGAAAAATGTGCTGAATTTTATTTCAAATGTGGTGGGTGGCAATAGTAGCAGTAAAAAGCCATCGTTGTAGTCAAGTCAAGCCTTCGGTGGGCTAACATTTTCCTATAAATAAAGGGGCTGTTAAATTGAAAATCACACCCGTAAACAAAGTTTTCTCTCTTTCTCTCTATATTATTGAGCGTATTTTGTGAGTATTTAGATACTTTGAGAGTTGATGTTCAGTCTGAAGTTTCATTCAAAGACATACTTCCAGGCCTTTCCTTAGAAATCTTGATTCTTTGAGGTAAGGGATATTATTTTTTTTTTCGTAATGATATTATTATCTTTGAAATGTTGGTTGGAACTTTTATCAAATTTGGAACTTTTCATGTCTGGGTTACTATTCATGAGTTACTATTCATTACTATTCACGATTCATGCGTTACTATTCACGAGTACTATTCATGAAGCGTGAAGATGTTTTTGTAGAATTTCTACCTTTGGGTGTCGGAGTTACTATTCACGATATCAAGACTTATTCACGATATCTGCCACTATTCACGAATACTTAACTATTCAATAGAAAAAATGAAAATTTTTCTTTTCGCTCTAAAATATCTATTCCGGATACTAGCTTTGATTGTATCCATGTTTTGATCATTCTTGAATTTTACTTCCACCATTATTATTTTTGAGGTATTTTTTGGACGTGGATAAAAAAGCAACGAATCCTTAATCCTTGTCATTTTGTTTCACCGGATTCGTTTCTTTAAAATATTTTTCATCATCCTCGATCTTAAATGATGATATTATTGAATATCTTTGGCACGTAAAAAGATGAATGATTCTGAAGAATATCTTTGGCACGTAGTGCAAATGATTGTTTAAATGATTTATGGTAAGTGATGAATATCTTTGCCCAGTAGTGGTCAAAGATGAGCAGTGTTTAAATGAATATGACATAAGATCGATGAATATCTTTGGCCTTTAGTGCAAAGATGAGCAGTGTTGAGATGAACATGACCGATTGATGAATATCTTTGGCCTTTAGTGCAAAAGATGAACAGGTGTTAGAGATGAAGCATGACAGATTGATGAATATCTTTGGCACAGTAGTGCAAGATGAATATTTGATTTGAGATGAATATTGATTGATGTTACAGGATATAATATTGATGATGGATGGGTATTAAATTCATAGATTATAGTAGATTTCATTCTCTACGTAACTCTTCTATGAATTATTATTTCCGCTGCGAATATTGATCCGAAACTTGTTGTACATTGTATTCTATCGATTTTTCCTGTTGGAGACTAACGATAATTTGTTGTATATTATCTTAGTCATAACATTCTTTTACTTTGGGCTAGTTGAGCTCACCCTTTTCCTTGTTGTTCCATTGTTTCTTCCTCGGGAGGCGAGAATGTAGCGAAGTACTAGAGTAATGGGTATGGAATGAAGGTTCTAGAGAGTTGTTTAGTAGTCCTCACCATTTTTGTAAAATAATGTATCAATAAATGTGATGAGGATTTATTTGAGTATAAATATTGTCTGAAGATAATATTTGTATTTAAACTCACGATTTTATTGTTGTGATAATAAAGTTGTAGTTGTTTACATCACGTATATTTGGCACCTCGAATGGGTGTGTGTATACCCATTTTGGGGCGCCACAATTAATATCGAGCTTAGGGATATGATCTCCAAGTGAGATCGGGGAATAGAACTAGGAGGGAGAGACAGTAAAATCCTTTCTAGTGTGTCCTACCTAAGCTTATTTGTTAGTTGGTCAAGATATAGGGATATTATGTGATTGATTTCCTTAATTAACCCTTGTTTTATGACGATGAATTGAGAATGTCGAACGAGAATATTAATAGTGGTGTAAATGAGACCGTGTGGAGATGTCATACTTAACAACGAGGAGAACGTGCAACAGTCGGCAATGTACCTCCTGAATAACACCACCGAGCGATGATGAACGAGGGGATGTTTAGAAGCTTTTTGCAGCTTCATGCAAAATCGATTTAGGAGACTCGTGTTCAAAATACAGGAGGAGATAATAGCAATTCACAATTGGTCACACCAAGCGATTCGAAGAAGTTGGGACCACCAGTGCAAAGCTTAGATCCGATCATGGCGGAAATATGGGTCAAAAAATTACCAAGATATTCGATGTCTTGGGATGCACGGAAAAACGAAAGTTCCATTCGCTACTTTTATGTTCCGTGGCAGGCGACATCTTGGTGGGAATCAGTGAAGCGTACCATTCAAATTGCACTCGGCGTATGTCATGGAGACGTTTGAAAAGCAGCTTCAATGACAAGTACTTCCAAAGTATTCGTCGTATGAAGGAAGTGGAGTTTATTAGACCGAGCGAGAATAATATAACTTCCCAAAGATCGAGGCGTAAGTTTCGCGAGTTATCCAGTTTGCACCTCATTTGGTGGAGAATGAGGAACGTATGACGCGGATGTTTCGAGAGGTTTGAAACCCTAGATACGTCGATATCTCATTTCTGTAAATTTTCTCTCTTCGGGATGTTGTAAGCAGGGCTCGATTGTTAGAGAGCGAGATAACGAGTACGTTCAACCGAGGGACCATAACCGAGATCATACCAAAGATAGTAGTCATCGAATAACGATAACCAAAGGGAGAAAGAAGAATACGGACAAAGGCTAGAACCACTCGGTGGTAATCATGGCGTGTGAAAATAGAAGAAGCGAGTTGAGGAGATTTTAAAAAGAGGAGATTCAACAACGACCATGTGAAGACGTCGGTCGCGCTTGGGCAATCGGGTTCCAAGGAGGAGAAAGACCATCTATCGTATGTTACAAATCTGGCGGAAAGAGGACATATCATTAAACCGCCTACAACAGTTTAAGGTATGCTATAATTGTGGAAAGAAGGACATATCGCTCGAGATTATACGATATCGAAACCTAGTGCAATGGAGGCGTTGACTCAAAAGGATGTCCCGGAAAAGTCAAAGTCAACGATTCACGGAAGAGCGTTTGTCGTGACCGGTCAAAATACGAGGAACCCGAACGGGTTAGCACGGGTTAGTTAATTATAAATTCTTAAGTAGTATATACCTTACTAGAATCTGGGATTCTACCCATTCTTTTATCTCTCTTTGCTTATACCAACGTTTGAACTTGACTACGGAGAAATTAGACTTTGACTATTTATGGAGACTCAGTTAGGAGAAACTTTCATTACATCCGTTGTTTAAAAATCTTGTTTGATTCAAGTTGGCACCATTACTCACCTGTTGACCTTATCTCTTTAAAGATACTTGCTTTTGGGATTGATTGGTTAACTACTCATCAAAAATTGATTGCTTTTGTAAGGTTGTTAGTTTTCATATTCCTAAGCAACACATTATTCAACTCAAGCAATCAAACCATTGTAGTCAAACATTTTCATATCAAGCCATGAAGTCATTCGTTTATTACGGATGTCAAGTTTTCTTAGTCCATGTTATGGATTTGAATAAAGACACGTCGATTTGAATAATATTCTTGTTGTTTGTTGATTTTTCCCGACGTATTTCAAGAATTTATTGGCTTACTCCCAAAGATCGATATTAAATTTTGTATCGACTTTGAACCCGGTGACAAAACTCATTTCTAAAATCTCATATCGAATGGCTCTATTGAACTCGTGAGTTAAAAAATTCAACTATAGAATTTGGTACGTGAGCCTTTATCTTGTGACTTCCTTTGTGGAATTCACCTAAGCCGACTCTCTGTGAGGGACGCGTTATATTGTGCGATAGTAAAGCGATAGGTGTCATTGTGACGTCGTATCCAAGATTGGGATATGAGTCACGGTTGAGAACAACCTAAGTCGATGTCGAAATACGTAGCTTTAAGGCTTAGTTGGTTATTATCGGAGATTCGTTGAAGGATATTCTCGAATCGCTATTCCATTATCGCAAATTGACTCGTAGAGATACAAAATTCGAATGGAGCAAGGAATGTGGGAAGAGCTTGAAGAACTCAAGAGGAGACTCATTTCAATACATGTTACGACCATTGCCATCCTCGGAAAAGCGAACGTGGTAGGCGACGTGTTGAGTAGAAGATCGTATATAAAGTCTGAGTGCGATATTGTCAAAGACTAATTTCAGTATAATATACAAATAATAGAGATGGAGATGAAAACTCTAGGTACCCACGATGATGATATCTGAGTACGTGATGATATCACAGTATAATCGACTTTTAATCGATAAAGTTAAAGTCGTTGAAGCTACACACCGGAGTGATGAATTTGAAGAAGGAGGTCAAGAAGTTGTTATTTTAAAAGCGAGAATCGGTGAGGTGAAAAGCTCAAACCTTCGATTTATTAATCCATTTGAAATTCTCGATCGAATAGGAATCGTGGCCTATGACTTTCTTTTACCACCAAGTATGACGCGTGTTCATAACGTTTTTCACGTATCGATGTTACGTAAATATGTGGACGACCAAACACGTCATTGAGTTAGAAACCGACCGAGATAGCCAAAGACTTAACGTCACGAGGAGGTACTGTCAAGATTTTGTAGAGAAAGAACATGACCTATGTCTCGAGGTTATACCATAAGTTAAGTTTTGTGGAGAAACCATGCTATTGAGGAAATGACACTGGAGTTGGAAACGAAAATGAAAGCGAGGTATCTTTACCTTTTCAAACACCAGTGCGACGTCAATTTCGAGGACTCTAAATTTCATAAGGAGGGAGGTTGTAAGACCAAAATTTTTTTTTTAAATAAAAAGGAATTTCCTTTATTTATTATCTTGAAATAGTAAGGGTTGATTTGATTAATGTGGATAGTAAAGGGTTAAATCATAAAATATTTCAAAATAAGCAAGTGGTTATAAAATATTCATTTTGCTCTGGGGAATATTCGTTTGGTCGTGGAATATTAAATCTTTGTCGGGAATATTAAATTTACGGCGCAAACGACCATGTGTGGGCCCATAACGGAAAGCGATTGGATGAAGAAAGCGACAAATATAAGTTGGTTAAAATAACTAGTAGGTTATTACAATTAAGACTGTTGGAATACCCGTTGGTTAAAATACGAATGTCTGGCGTGGTTGTCTGATATTACTGCAGTATTGCATGATTATTGTTGAATTATTGATCCTTACGTAAGAAGGCACTTTACTCAATAATTATTACGGTGAATTCTTGTTCAATAGTTTATTTTATTGATTCAATAATTCTTTTGCGTTGGTATTTTATATTATTCTTTGTTTTTGATAATTGTCATCGTTACAGATTTCCCATTATCGATCAATAATTCATATTATTTGAATAATATTATTAGATAACATTATTGGCAATGTCTAGAAAGTTCTGCTTAAGGAGAGGTTTGGTCACCTAATTGCCTTGCCCATGAGAGAGATCCTTATTGAAAGCCCCTCTTTCTGAGGAACAACTTCGGTTGTCATAAATGTGATTCTCGTAATATTATTTGTGAATAATTAATTATTGATTCATATGATAAGGAAATATTTATTTTATATGAATATAAATGATGGATTTATTTATGTGGTTATTAATGAAGGAATTAATGTTGAGGTGTTTTATCAAGTATTTTATCGGATTGGAGGTATTAAAAATCAAATCGAGGGTTTGAGATATATTATCAGGTTATAATTTTTAATCCGACCGTTGGATCGTTGTAATTTTTGGATATGTTATACATATATAAGTTGAGTATATGTCCACAAATTTTGAACCGTTAAAATGAACGAAGGATTTGTTATGAATTTTAAGAGGTGGTGATTCGGAAATTAGGGTTATAATTGATTTTGGTGGAAAATTCTAGAATTGAGTGGGCCCCACTTGTGGTTGGTGAAAAATGTGCTGAATTTTATTTCAAATGTGGTGGGTGGCAATAGTAGCGGGTAAAGCCATCGTGTGGTAGCAAGTCAAGTCTTCTTGATTGGGCTAACATTTTCCTATAAATAGAATTTAAGTTAAATTGAAAATCACACCGAAACAAAGTTTCTCTCTTTCTCTCTATATTATTGATGCGTATTTTGAGTATTTAGATACTTTGAGAGTTGATGTTCAAGACAAGTTTCATTCAAGATCACTTGACCTTTCCTTCCGGCATCTTGATTCTTTGAGGTAAGGGATATTATTTTTTTTCAGAATGATATTATTATCTTTGAAATGTTGGTTGGAACTTTTTATCAAATTTGGAACTTTTTCATTCAGGTTACTATTCATGAGTTACTATTCACGAGTTACTATTCATGAAGTTACTATTCACGAAAGTTACTTATTCACGATACTACTATTACAATGAAGCGTGAAGATGTTTTTGTGGAATTTCTACCTTTGGGTTAGGAATTACTATTCACGATATCTAAGACTATTCACGATATCTGACACTATTCACGAATCGGCACTATTCACCTAGAAAAATGAAAATTTTTCTTTTAAGTCTAAAATATCTATTCGGATACTAGCTTTGATTGTATCCATGTTTTGATCATTCTTGAATTTTACTTCACTATGATTATTTTTGAGGTATTTTTGGGCGTGGATAAAACCAAGTCTGAATCTTAATCCTTGTCATTTTTTTTTCACCGGATTCGTTTTTTAAAAATATTTTCATCATCCTCGGTCTTAAATGATGATATTATTGAATATCTTTGGCTGTAGTCACAAAGATGAATGATTTCTGAAGAATATCTTTGGCTTTGTGTGCAGATGATGAGCGAGGTGTTTAAATGAATACGATCGATCGATGAATATCTTTGGCAGAAAGTGCAAAGATGAACAGTGTTTAAATGAACATGATTGATGATGAATATCTTTGGCCTTTAGTGCAAAGATGAGCAGTGTTGAGATGAACATGTGGAATTGATGAATATCTTTGGCCTTTAGTGCAAAGATGAGCAGTGTTGAGATGAACATGGCCAGATTGATGAATATCTTTGGCATGGAAAGCAAAGATGAATATTTGATTTGAGATGAATATTGATTGATGTTACGGGGGATATAATATTGATGATGGATTTATTAAATTCATAGATTATAGTAGATTTCATTCTCTACGTAACTCTTCTATGAATTATTATTTCCGTGCGAATATTGATCCCGAAACTTGTTGTCTATTGTATTCTATCGATTTTTCCTGTTGGAGACTAACGATAATTTGTTGTATATTATCTTAGTCATAACATTCTTCTTCGGGCTAGTTGAGCTCACCCTTTTCCTTGTTGTTCCATTGTTCTTCTCGGGAGGCGAGAATGTAGGCGAGTACTTAGTCGGGGTATGGAATGAAGGTTCTAGAGAGAGTTGTTTAGTAGTCCTCACCATTTTGTAAAATAATGTATCAATAAATGTGATGAGGATTTATTTGAGTATAAATATTGTCTAGAAGATAATATTTGTATTTAAACTCACGCTTTTATTGTTGTGATAATAAAGTTGTAGTTGTTTACGTACCATGTATTTGGCGACTTCGAATGGGTGTTGTGTATACCTATTTTGAGAGCGTCACATTATTAATATTATTAACGTAATAAAATAGAAAAACTTTTATATAAAACATAATACTTTTATAAAGTTATTACGTTTTATTAGACTAATAGTAAAATCTTTTATATAAAAATGAATACTTTTATAAAGTTATCTCATTTTATTAGACAATAATTAGATTATATTATATTTTATTATGCATAGTATTTACATAGTGCTGCATAGTGTTTGCATAGTAAAATCTTTTATAAAGTTATTCGTTTTATTATATTATAAATAGAATATATTATATTTTATTTAAAAGATTTTGCTTTAAATATGGACCGTCCCAATTAAAATAAATCAATCTGACCGTTTCATGAGTTGGTTACTATGCATTCCATTCTTCTATAAATAGAAGCTCATTCCTTCATTATTTCTTACGAATTCATCGAAACTCTGAGAGAGAAACTCTAGAGAGAGAAGAAGAAAAGTATTCTGCTACTTCCTTTACTCTCAGATATCAAGTTTCTTTTACGGTAAGGGATATTATTTGTTGTACTCGTGAAAGGGTATTATTTCTTTTGTATTCATGAAGAGAACTTACATTATTCCATCTTTATTATTACGTTGGAATAACTTTTATATATCTGAATACCCTATACTTGGTAAAATTCTTACATTACTCCATTCTTTATTATTACATTGGAATATCCTCATCACATGCGTTCTGTGGGACTGATTCCGTCTTTATTATTACTGTTAAATATATCTTGCATGCGTTTATTACATGGACTGGTTCCGCCTTTATTATTACTGTTGGAACATCCTATCGGTGCGAATTTACTAACTTTGATTCTGTTATTTATTATTCTGTTGGAATAATCTTTCTATGCGAAGTACCGCATGCATGGTGATTTCTTTTGTTATTCCATTCTTTATTTTACTCAGTTGGTTAAAGTTTTGACTTCTATACTCCATGAAATTAGTGGAATATCATTGATATTTGCGCTTCATCTAGTATCTTTTTATGGAAATATTCTTCTAAGCATTCTTGAATTTTACTTTACAAAGAAGTATCATGTTGACAATTTGAACGTTATTAGTTCTGAATAAATTAATTTTTGAACTTGTTTTATTGAATTCTTATATCATTGTCATCATCCTCATGTTTATATTTTTTTGAAAGTCATCTGGCACCTTAGAAGCATAGATGGACTTGGTATGATTATGACCGAGGATTATTCGGTAATGTCGTACCGTAATGTTACAAATGATGTGGTAAAGTCCTTATTGGTCCGTAGTGCATTGATGGATGATTGTTGGCATGATCATGACCATTGATGAATACGAATATCCTTGGCCCGTAGTGCATGGAATAATTTGTGGTCGTGACCCTAATGAATATCCTTAGTCGTAGTCTGCGAGGGATGATGTGGATTATTTATTAAAATTCTAGTCTCAAATGATAAAAGTGATGAAAAACCTTTTAAATCATAAAGATAGTAGATTTTATTCTCTACTTGACTCTTTTAATGGATTGCGTGTTCCTCCTGCAGCTTAAACTTGATGTCTATTGTATTTTATCGGTTTAACATCAATTGGGACTAATGATAATTTATTACGCATTATCTTAGTCATAATATTTCTTCTTGGGCTAGTTGAAACTCACCATTTCTTTCAACGTTCTCTTCGAAATGAGAACGTGGTGGGGCCTAGTCGGGGAGCGGAGTGATGGTCCGAGATGGTGTCTTAGTAGTCCTCACTATTCTATAAAATAGTGTGATAATAAATGTAATGATGACTTATTACGAGAGTGGATATTATGCAGAAGACAATATTTGTATTAAAACTCACAGCTTATATTTTGTCGTATTTTACACGACTGTTGTATAATTAAGTTGTATTTGAATTTTGTACCATGTATTTGACAACTCAAGATGGGTGATGTATGTCTATTTTGGGGGCGTCACAGGTAACACTTTCGCCGTTATTTTTATAAAAGATAATTTTATCGTTTTCTAACTACGATAATACTTCCGTTATGGGGTCCACCAATGATTGTGCCGTTGTACGAATATTATCTGCTAAAACGAATATTCCCCGACCAATCGAATATTATATAACAACTTGTTTACTTTGCAAAATTTATAAATATTACCCACAACTATAATATTATATCAAATCCACACCATAATATTCAAAAAAATATTTCGAGGAATTTAAATATTTATTCATAAAATTTGGGGTCTCACAAATTATCCTAAGGAGACCACGAATTCTGACCGGTTCAAATTTTTTTTTTTTTCTTTAACTCCCAAAAAATGTATAGTATTTTTTTCAACTAAAATTTTTACAAAATCGAGTGATTTTGGTGTAATTTGAATACATATAAAAAATAGTCTTGTAGAGTATATGCAACAGTACTTTTTATATGTATCTAAATAACACCTAAATCACTGAATTCTATAAAATTTTCAATTGAAAAGAATATTTTATATTTTTTTCGAGTCAAAATTTAAAAAAAAAATTAGACCGATCGTTCAAAATTTCTCGATCAGTTTAAAAGGACTATCTTTATAAACATGACTAGGGTAGACAATTGTACAATTTGACCCAATCATAGTTTGTTTTTTAGAGTATTAAGAGCATTCACAGCAGTTTTTCTAATAGACTTTTTATCCCCACATTTGAAGAATATATCAATAAATCACTATCCAACAGTTTTCTTATCCTTATATAATTCTCTATTTTAATCCTTATATATGATTTGACTCCTGAGGGTGAGGGAATCAAAAGAGCATTCTCTATTTATGTAAAATGACATTTCACACCCTATTTATTACGATTTTATGTTGGTTAAAGGATCTTATCTCACTTAATTGCTAATTTGGGTATGCCTATCAAATTCACTCATTTTTATTTTTTAAACAGAGGATTTAGAGAAGAAAGAGAACTATAATTTTTTTTAAAATAATCAGTCAAATTTTGATTTTGATCATTTTTATAAAAATTATTACTACTAATTATAAATTTTATTATTTTATAATTAAAATAATGTTGTTTTAGTTCTCATAAACACATAATGATCGTTGCACATTTTGATTTCTAGCAATATCTATTTTTAAATTAAAATAATTGTAATTTTTAAATTCAAACAACAATTACTTTTAAATAAAAAATAGTTACAACGTTCAAAACATGATTTGACTGTTGAAATTTTCAAATTTTAACTTTTAAATTTTAATATTTAAGGAATCAATATTAGGAACCTGTTAGGTAGATAGTGAAAAAATTGAATCTCTATCCTACAAAATGACCCAATAACACTGCAGTGTAGGGATAGAGATAAGAAAACTGTTGTGAATACTCTAACAACAGTTTTCCTAATTAACTCTCTATTCCCAATTTTAAAGAATACATCAATAAATCATTATACAACAGTTTCCTTATCCTTATTTGACTCTCTATTTTAATCCCTATATAGAATTTTACTTCCCAGTGTGAGGGAATCAAAAGACCGTCCTCTATATATACAAAATGACATTTCACACCCTCATTTAAGTGGATAACTCATCAATCATACACATCTTGACATTTTTTTTACTACATTTTTAAATTATAAACTTAATATTGAATTTTAAAAAAAAAATATTTCTAAACGTATTCAAATTTAAAATTGATATAAATTTATTTAATTTATGTCAATATATTTATAAATATTATAAAAGTACTATTAATTACAAAATTTATTATTTTTAAAATTTAAATGAATCATATTAAATTTAAATTTAAAAATATTATAAATTAACTTTTAAATTTTAATATTGATCTTATGTACATTTGTAAATCTATGATCCATTCAATACTCACTCCATAAATTACTTAAAATTTAAAATAAAATAAAATTTATTTTACAGTGAAATATAATTGATAAATACTCTCTCTTTTAATTATAAATTATAAGATTATTATTAATTTAATGTTTTGACCTTTGGAACTTTTAAATTTTAAATTTCATTATTTAAGGAATCAATATAAGGAACCTGTTGGGTAAATAGTAAAAAAATTAAATTCCTATTTTGCAGAATGACCCAATAACACTGCAGAGTGGGAATAAAAATAAAGAAACTGTTATGAATGTTCTTAGCTTATAAATTCAGCGCGTGATTTTATTTTTGTCGGTGTATTTGTTTTGTTGGTTAATTTTGTTTTTGTTTATTCTAATATCTCTTTTATTATTATTATTTGTCGTTTTTAATTGTTTTTATGTTAATAGGTTAGCTGAATTTTGCTCCAAATTTGTTGGAGGCAAACAATGAATATTTAAGTCACTCTTTCATGTAATCAAAGGCAAAGTCCGTCCTGTGTTTTTTAAGGTCCGAGATAATTTTTTCTAAATATGTTTTTTTATACAAATTAAATAAAATAATAAATAAATTATCAACTAATTAATTTTATTAAAATTATAAGAATTTACAAAAGATAAGAAATAATATTTTGGGCCTCATTAAAATCTTTTTTGGGGAAAATTTAATAGGACAAAACCCCAAATAAAGAACAATAAAACTTGGATTTTGAGCATATTTTCTTTCACTTGAAACTTCCAATTATAAATAACAGAAATACCAACCAAGTTTCTCTATTGAATCAAATAATAAATAAGAAAAAGTTAACAAAGATATGTATTACAATTTACAATATTTATACATCTAGATTCTATATGTATCTTTTAAAAAAAAAATTATTTTCAAAGAAAGGCACTGATCTAGCTAGTTGATAATTTATTTTCTAACTCTGTTGGAGAAGAGGAGAATCCGAAAAAAAAAAAAACTGTTTGCGTTAGTATGTTTCTTCTTGAGATAGAGTATATAAAGACCGATTGAATTCACTAACTTTTCTTTTTTATTAATAGGTACAGGCGGCAACTTTTTTTTATTTTTTTTTTATTTTTTATACACATATATACATAAGTTTATAAAATAATTTGAGCTCTTCTCACCTGTGGGTCCTGTGCTGTAACCCTGGACCAAGGCAGACACTAATCAAAGGGAATATCCTTTTTCATTGGCTAATACTAATGTAGAAGTTAATTTTGTTATGATTGACCGAAAATATATTGTTATATCATTTTTTTGTGAAATGATCTTTATAAAATGGATAAAAATTAAAAATAAATACATGAAAAACTTATGTTTTTGTCTAGTTTTTATTGTTTGCGACTTTTTAAGAGAGAAATACAGAGAAAAACAAAATAAGAATATTTTATTTATCTCCCGCTTTGATGTAACTTTCAAAACGACAAAATTTTATATAATTGAATATATTTCCTTCTATGTTATGTACAAAAATATATTTATTATAAAGAGATAATTTATACAAGAGCGTGAAGTAACCCTTTCTTTCTGTGCGCATTCATATACTTTTATAACCAAAGTTTTATGTTAAATAATTAACTGAATTGTACCAAAAAAAACTAACGACTCAAGTGATTTTTTTATGTAACGTTTGGATTGAAGGAATGAAATAATAGAGAGAATGTAATAGAGGAGAGAATGGAATAGAGAAGGAAATGAAATAATTTTTTAATATTTCATGTGCATGTTTGGTTGGTGTTAGGAATATCTAAGAATGAAATAAATAATTAGACAATGACTTAAATACCCCCAATGTTCAATTTTAGCTTAAATTAAATTTACATTTAAAATTTGACTCATATTTCTCTAATATTTTTTTATAATTTCATCTTTCTTCCTTTTTTCCTACTTATAATTCTTATATTTTTTTTCCTCTTATCTTTATTATTTTCATAACTTTTAAACAAACAATTAATTAATATTAATAGGATTATAGAAAAACTAGTTAAACTCATAACCACATACATTTACTAAATATGACAAAAAAAAAAATTAAATCTTTCTAATTAATTCAAGTCCTCAAACCAATCTATTAACTTTATTTTATTTTAATTGATGCAAACTAAAGATATATAGTGTGAAATAAAATACAATTAACAAAATTAAATCAATTAATATAGTATCATACTCAATAATATAAACTGATGATAAATCTAATAATATAACGGATAACTTCATCATTTAACAACCAATAATTTAATAAAATATCTAATCGAATCTTTTACAAATAAAACAGGATTTAAAAGTAAGGTGAAGTGGTAATTTAAAATTCATATATTAATTTATTTTTTCTTTTACAAACTCACAAGTAACATAAAGAAAAACTTAAATTCTTTGTTCTTATTTAAGATATCTATTCCGTCCAAAACTCACTAGTTTCATAATGTCGAATTTCTTTCTCTTTTTTTTTAATATTGTGTTTGTAAGTTTGAGAAGAAAAGAGAATAAAAACGAGTAATTTCTTTATTCGTAATCGAGAGTTTTGACAAAAAAGTTAATTTAAAATAATATATTACTAATTTACCCTTACAAAATTAATTTTGATAAATAATTAGAAGGATATTTTTAATACTTTAAATATTGTACTAGTTTTTGATCAATTTTCTCCCAAATCTTTACAACTTTGAAAAGAAAATTTTGGGACCTAAATTGTAATATTTGCGACCGATAAAACCAGTCGATTTTTACTGTACTGTCACTATAGATGTATAACGACACTTTTCTAGTGAAAATATCAAACAATCGTGTAAAAATATCAATTATTAAAAAAATATTTCTTTCCACCAAACAATGGACAAACACTTCTATCCTATTCTTCTTTTTTTTTTTCTTGACCATTTTATCAATTTCCCAATCATATATAGGTCCTGCGTGGTGATTACAATGAAATGTAGACAATATTATTAGTACCAAGTTAACAAACTTCCCATATTCCGAAGAATGGTATAGCAATCATAATAGTAAAATTCTGCACAAAATGTTTACACTGGCTCGCACCATTTTGATCCATCTAAAATAATGAACAAATAGGACCGTAGCCCAGCCAATTCTCTCCTCAACCACGAAGGGATGCATGAGGAACCGGTGGTAAACCAAATTCATCTTCAGCCTGTAAAGTTTCAGAGTTGCCAGATTAAAAGAGAATTCACACACAAGCAATTAATGGATAGTATACTGCGTATGTCGTCCCATCCGCTTAAGAATATACTATACCTAAGCCTAATGAATGCATTAATGCAGGTCAATATGAATAGGAATATACTATAACCTAAGCCTAATGAATGCATTAATGCAGGTCAATATGAATAGGACATGCAGTGAATCAGCCGAACACATGACCTAAGTTCAAGGCCAAACAGTTTGGGTCATTCTTCGTAGAAACAGGAATCACATCAAATGCATTCAATGCAATTAAACGAAAGTAATCATTGATAAGAAGAGAATGGAAATTAACCTGGCCATTGCCTCTACCAGCTGGTATCGCTGACTGCCCTATAGGTGCCGATGGCAAGTTGAGTTCTGCATCCAAATCGGACTCCTTATCAGGCTGAAGATATGAAGGTACACCATCGCTTTCTGTCTCCAGCCCCATGTCTGCTTCCAGGGCATCAAGCTCTGCACAATTCCGAAACCAGGAAATTGCCAAAATCAAAAATAAACAGGAGTTCAGCTCTTGTGATAAAAACAAATGATCTGCAGTGGACTAGTATGATAGTTATAAATATAACTTAGCTTTGAAATGGAACTCGAGGAATAATTCACACAACTAAGGGAAGACAATTATGTAGTGCTTTCTCATATAATTTGACTGATAACACTAGTGTCTTTTTGTCAAAAAAAAATATATCTACAGAATAAAGTATATCACTTGCATGAAAAAAGTATCAACCATAAAAAAAAAGTCAGAACCATTACTCTCTTTTCTGGTAATGAATTTTTTCTTCAACATTTAAGTTACTACTAAACATTTAAGGGTATGTATCCAAGAAAAGAATACATAAAATTTCAGCTTACCACCCATGAGTTCTTCCTCATCAATGTCATCAGGCACACTGTAGCTTCTACCGAGAGATTCTTGAATTTCATTGCTCACATCCATCAGGTCCATCATCTCATCTTGCAAGTTCTAAAGATAAATGGCAGAGTAAGTATTTGAAATTTTTGACTGATAACAGAAAAATACATTTATATATCTGTAGTATACAAACATCTATGTCTTGAATCTTCACGGTCTTCATCATTCCTTTCAACTCTTTGTTTGCTGACTTCAGAGCTGTCATCTGTAAAGAATGAAAG
This sequence comes from Panax quinquefolius, assembly GCA_020205615.1. Lineage (NCBI taxonomy): Eukaryota > Viridiplantae > Streptophyta > Magnoliopsida > Apiales > Araliaceae > Panax > Panax quinquefolius. The sequence goes on from CM035159.1 coordinate 8,432,877, forward strand.
TAAAAGATTGGTACCAGGCAAAATCAGAAATATAAGTATCGGAATTTCTTTAAAGTGACTCAAAAGACTTTCATCTCCTTATAACCTGAACCATATTAATAGTGCAGATTATGAGAAAATGTAGACATGTATAAGACACACAACTCAAGGAAATCCCTCCCCAGTAAAATTGGGTTGTCTTCTACCTCTCATGAGGTAGGCAGCATATTCCAAAGAAGGTACATAATAAGCTCCGTCTGACATGCCTTGAACCATGGCCCTTGGGGCGCTACCAAGAAAAACAAATATTCTACGGTAAATATAGTATATCCCCAAAAACCCAATTCCATCTAGGATACCGAGGATTCAAATAAATAGTGCAAATTTATAATCTCAGAACAGCTTAGTCATCTAAGGCCAGAGCATCGATAGCTCCACGATTACAGACTTCAGATGAGAAATACAATTGGAAGATCATGCTTATTATGGCCTCAATGATCACCAAACAGGGAGTATAAATATAACAATTGCTCAACTGTAACAATATGTAGCACATATCAGGTCACATATATAGAAAAAACATGGAAAAATCAAAATACGCCTTTACAAATAAGGTATCTACATTCCACATTAAGTCCTGAACTTCATTTCTAGTAATTTTGGCATGCTTATATTCTCCTATATATTACATCTCAGAATATTAAACGAAAGGGTAACCAAAATATATATGTTGAATTACTTGTCCATCAAGGGTTTATACATTATAGTTCCAAATAGAGTAACTATTAAATAGTAATTCCCTCCATCCCACTTTATTTCCCTATCCCTTCCTTTGGGATGCCTCTAAACAAAGCCCTTGTAGTTTTAGTATTCATCAAGTTTGCATATTTGCTCTTCATTTTGTTTTGTTAGTTGATGTGGGGTCTAATTTATAAGAAAGATTACCTGGGAAACTTATTAACATTTACACAAAATTCCTTCTTTCTTAATGTGTGCTGGAAAGAAACATAGGAAGTAAACTGAGATGGAGGGGCAGTAAAAAGAAAACAAATTTTATAGCTGTCTAGAACGTACTGTTTGTTGAGCATCTTTAATTCCCTCGGAAGCAAATGCAACTTGGTCTAGGTTGAATGTTTGATTGTAGAGCATATCACGTTGTCCCTCATACCTATCAAGAAATGAAACAGGTCATGCAATTATGGAGGAACATATAAAAAATATTTAGCAAAATGTTTATTTCATTCAACAAAAAACTCTTGAGAAAATATACAAAAGGTCATTTCATCCAACAGTATCACGTACACCTACGTCAAATAAACAGGCAAAGCAAAGAAGCCTTCAATCAACATGCACATCGTCCCCACTCTTATCAAAAGGTAGAAGATGGAAACAGAGGCTTCACATGGTTATATTTTATCAATGACTATAGCATTAAGTATGTGAGAAAGGTGGTAAATTCTAGAAGATAATAAAAATCGTTAGACAATAGAATACTATGCATTATTGTTGGTAATATTAACTAATTACACCCACAAACTAAAGATGTTTTCCGCACAAATTTGAATTCTTATTGCCTTTAAACTTATCGGTTAGAAGTACTCTTAACAATAAAATAATGGACGTGATACAAGACACAACAAACAAGATAAAATCTGAAAATATTAAATAGGCCACAAATGGGACAATTCCTTCCGTCATCAATACCGAACTCTTATTTTCTCAACTTGTTGATACCCCACAAATGGGTACCTTAACTTTAAGTTGAAAAATTCTTTCTTAATCCTCCTAAACAGATCTCATATCTGATTTACCTAACTTGCTGTAATTTTCAGATTACATATTAAAATGTATCCATGACTGATACTGGTATTAAGAGATGCGACTGACTACTTGATATCAGTAAAGTACACAATCAACACATACACATATAGAGACCGTGACAGATAGAATATAACATACATCCTTTTTTGCTTGAGAACCCTCATTGCTCGAGCTTTTACAGCCTCTTGAGCAGGACCAGGTCGGGTTTTCTTAATCTGTTCTTTGTATCGAGTAAGTTCAGTATCAAGTCCTTTTGATCTTCTCGTCCACAGTTTCACCTCTTTTATTGATCTGGAAACAAATAATATATTTTAACATACAAACTATTCCCCAATTTGATGGAACGATCCAAAGATAACAAATAATAGCAGAGATTGAAGTTCAATAGACATCTAAGAATCTGAGAAGAAGAGTCATGCAACTATACAAAAGCTCAATAGATAATTCATAGATACAATTTAAATCATGCCAAGATACCCTAAATAAATTTCAAAGTAAGAACAAGATAATAATAACCAAAGATAACATAATATCATCAGGAACAAAACCCAAAAGTATATAAATATGTATATAATATATATCATACTCCATTCTTGCAAATTTACACCAATCTTAATAACCAAAAAAACCAGATATTTCAACAATTTTTAGGGCATAAACAGCCTTTTAAACAAGGAGAGAGAGGAGAAGAAAGATTAAACCCGTGGGGAGGGGGCTATGCTGTTGAAATAAAAGGAGAAAGGGGCTGAAAGAGGATGAAAATAAGCAGCTTTATCTCTAAAGGGAGTACGAGCATTGATCAAGTGACCCTTCAGGTCTTGTTTAGCATTGGTTAGCTAGAAGTGGTTCACTACATTTATAAATTTATTCTAAATAATGGAGTCATACATTTATACATTTAGTCTAAATAATGGAAACTGGTAGCAATTATATCACACATGTTAGGAATAGTTTCCTTGTTCCCATGCAGCCTCTGCCCTTAGTGATGGAGAGCTTAGTCACAAGGCTTTCAAGGTTCATATGTGCCATTGACAGCCACCAACAATAAATTCTCTCATAAATGTCAGATACCATTCCAAACCTAAATTCATCAACTCAAGTTCATGGTTTATTCAGAAGAAGAAAATGAATAAACATATACCAACTATTAACTATGCAAAACAAATTACTATTCACAAGGAATAACACCCTTCCATTTTTCTCCCAAACATTCTTAAGTAAATACGGATTCAATTAGCAAGCATTAAGTTAATGTTGGAAATATGAACCAGGATGTAATATTGAAAAATATCATCACGGTTTTGAGTGAAATCTAAAACACTCGAATAAAACACAGCAGCTAGAACATACAATACACTTTAATAGTGAAAAACTTCAATTAATACTTAGCTCAGGAGCTAATCATCTGCCTTCACTTTTCCTCTTTTTTTTTTTTTTTTTTTTTTTTTTTTGGGGGTGGGAGTGGGGGTAGGGATGGGGATAATTTTCCGCTACCAATATATGCAACTTTTTGTTTCAGCAAAAGGCTGCTCAAGCTCAAGTGCGTAATATTGATGTTTTCCCGTTCCACTTTAGAACAAAAGAATTTATAACTTCAGCAGTCTTATCATATATTGTCAAATTTCAATCTTTTACTAACCTTAAACTGAAATGGTGCCTCCTACACTAACTTAAAAACAATTGATAGTTTTTACAGTACAGTATGAGTTTCCTTACCAACCTGTTCTAAACTATATACAATGTGTCAATTTTTTGGGGAAAAAAGTGTCCCATTTTGATGTTAAGAAGTCAATTGGCCAAATCTAAAATTTTTGAAAACATCAAATTTTGCACTCCTAAGCAGTACTTTTCAGATTGTTTACTACATTCACAATTGTATTAAAATCAAATAAATTCACAATAAACTAATTTCGAATTCAAAGATGTCACAAATGGACTTCACAAAAATCACTTATTTTTTCCTTTCTCCCCCACCCCCCCCCACAAACAGATACGATGTAATAGATCTATCCATCCATCAAATAGAAACGTAATTAGCTACCAAAATTTGCACAATCAAACTAAACCCTAATGATTTGTCAACAGTAACAAAAGTGAACAAACAAACAACGAAGTAATCCACACAAAAAAAAGTTCTAAATGAAACATCATCCGATCAATAACTGAAATTTCAACAAAAATTAAATTTAAATTTACCGGTAAAAATAAATATATATATATAGAGAGAGAGAGAAGAGAAATTACGCGATCGGAGGCATCATTGAGGGACGGAGGGGGCTCTTTGTCTTTTTTTACACCGAATACTCTCCTCATTTTCTTCGTTTCTTCTTCTTCTTTTGTGTTATATGTAACAAAAATGTTACAAAAAATATGTAGGAGATAGAAAGAGAGATCTTGGTGTTTGACGAATTACCTTTTAGACGGCACAAAGGATACCAGAAGTTTCCGAGCAAAGACTGAGAATTGATAAAGAATATTAAAGTAAGAAGGAAATTAGCCATTCAGTCAAATTACCTTAAACGATTCAGCTATTTAAAAGATTTTTTTTGTCCATTTACTATTCAGCCATTCACATATATTGATTACTAAACAAACAGCCCCTTAATCTTTAAAAAATACTCCCTCCTTTCCCGTAAAAACGGACTTAATTTGACATTTTCAGTCAAATTAATTAATTTATAATTAATATTTAAAATATTTTTTTTATAAACATTGGTGAGAGAACTATAACCCTATAAGAAATTATATCAAATTTACTATCATCTCCAAATTTCATAAGTTTGAAAATATAAATAAATATTTTTAATTTTTAATTTTAAAATTGATTAATTTAACAAAAAAAAAAAATAAAACTAAGTCAGTTTTTAAAAACGGAGAAAGTAAAATATAGTGTCTGTTTCAAAATATAAGTTATTTTTACTTTTTAACTATGCTTTTGTGATTTATTTAATTTTAAAAACAATAAATCTTGTAACTAGTAAATTTATTATTCCTCCGATCCTTAATATATAGTCATTTTAGAGAAATATTTTTGTTCCTAAATATAAATCGTTTGAGAATTTTAAGTAAGAATTAATTCTTGGTTTCCAATATTACCCCAAATAATAAATATAACTTTTGGTTCTACCTCACTATTTTTTCTTGCGATAAATAACACTTTTTTTTTTTAATCTGAGTCTGATATATCTGATTGATAGTATATATTGGGTGCGTGATATTTCACATATTAGATCGACCCGATTGGGCCCATTCGTTTGTTTAAATCTTTTGGATCGTTTATTGGGCACGGCCATTTAAGTAGTCGATTAGCTTTTCTTAGTTAAGTCTTGAAAGGCTTGGGCAGAATTGAAGGGATCGACCCATTAGATATTTTAATATCTCCATCTTTGACCGGTAATGATGAAAAAGCATGACAGTTGACTGTTGTATCTGCCATGCATTTATGTGGATGGGATCCGGGGACTGTACGTGATGAAAAGCGTGACCACGGTGGTGGGTAAATTGTGTGCAGGTCGTGAAACCAAACCATCGGATCGGGGCTATGTCAGATAGTAGTGGGTGGCACGGTAAACCGGGCAAAAGAGTATAACATAACAAGGAAGTCTTCAAACAAAAGGTACACACTCATAACTGATATTTTTATATCTCTCAAGACACTAGAGATTATTATCCTCCATTGTTAACCCTTGTGAACACCTGTACTGACTCTCACGCCTGAGCTATCCCCCGATGGTCGAAGCCGTCAAGCTCTTGGTGTTAATCGTGTTTACTGTGCAAGATCAGGACGTCTTAAGTGGTTGGGACGTAGCAGAGGATCTTGGCATTAACATTGGCGCTAGAAAGAGGGCGTGTTCTAGTGTCATTGAGTTTTCAATCACATTCATTTAATCTACTTCGGAAGATGGTGAGGAGTAGAGTTGATACACCAGAGGGGCAAGCGATGGCTGTGAGTTCGTCGTTGCCTCGTGTTTCTGTTAAGGATCGTCTGGGTCCTTCCAAAAGTGCTCATGAGAGCACGGCTTCTAAGCATGATTCTGGGGGTTCTCGTTCGAGAGCTCATGTCAAAGCCAGAAGGAGGTTGAAGTTTGATGAGGACAAAGATCGTGATCGAGACCGAAGGCGGATAGAAGGTTCACCTTCTAGAACTCGTCACCGAAGTGGTCAAGATGACAGGGCTGCCAAGTTGGCAAAGATGGCGGAGGAGGCGGATAAAGCTTTGGATGTTCTTCAAAGCAAAGAAGATATAGCCGAAGCGGATGCTTGGGTTGCGAGTTGAGGGACGAGGCATCTAGTCATGTATTGAACCGAGAGGCGTAGTAGGCTAAAGATGTGCAACAAATGAGAAGGAAAGGAGCCAAACACTCTATTCACGCTTCTCGGGGCGACCTCGAGGAGCGAAGACGGTCGAAAGTAGAACTCCCAGGGTGTTTAAGAAAGCACTTTCGTAGTAATTGGTTCTCACGGCCGTGGTGGCGTTGATGATGGAGGAGTCGATCGAGGAGTATATACCCGAGAACCGAAGGAGAGAGCATCAACGTGAATATTCTCATCATGAGGATAGAATTGTATGCAGGAGTAGAACTAAAAGTCCAACAAAAGCGGTGGGATCAGACAGAGGAGGTCGATGTAAGACCCCAACTTATTATTAATGAAATTTAATTTTCTCTATTTATTATTTTGAAATGGTAAGGGTTGATTTGATTAATGTGGATAGTTAGTGGTAAAATCATGAAATATTTTAAAATAAGTAAGTGGTTATAAAATATTCATTGTTGTTTGAATATTCGTTTGGACGTGGAATATTCGTGATTGTCGGGGAATATTAAATGCGACGGTAGCAGACCATGTGTGGGCCCCATAACGGAAAGCGATTGGATGAAAGAAAACGCACAAATATAAGTTGTTTAAAAATAACAGGCGTAGTTATTCTGAATTAATAATGTTAAAATACTCGGTGGTTAAAACACAAGAAGATTACGGTATTGCACCAATTATTGATTCTTACGTGAAGGCACTACTCGATAATGGTTACGATAATTCTTTATTCAATATTTTATTGATTTAATAATTACTGCGTTGATATTTTATATTCTTTGTTGTTTGATAATTGTCATTACACGTATATTTTCATTATCGAAGCAATAATTCATATTATCTGAATAATATTATTAGATAACATTATTGGCAATGTCTAGAAAGTTACATCTAAGGAGAGGTTTGGTCACCTAATTGCGCACCATGAGAGAAATTCTTATTAAAAGCCCCTCTTTCTGAGGAACTTAGTGGTTATCGATATTGTGATTACGTAATATTATTTGTGAACAATTAATTATTGATTCATATGATGAGAAAAATATTGATTTTATGTGGATATAGATGGAGAAAATTTTAATGTGACAATTGTTGAAAATTGAAATTTTATCTTTTTCGATAAAATAATTCATTTAAATATATTATTATATTTTAATAATATAATAATGGTGATATTTTTACAACGAATGTGGGATATATGAGTATACGAGGAGGAAGAGTATTTTTGTTGCAATAAATGTTTAAAACATGTTAAACATGTCGGTGGACCCCATTTATTGACTGAAATTTGATTATAGCCTGTAAAAATTGCCCGTTTGTGGATTTCGGTCAATTTTTGTTTGGAATTTGAAAAAACTTTCTTCTGCAAAGTTGTAGAGAATTGAATTTCCTATAAAAATTCGCGAAATTCGAATTTTTTGATAAAATAGCTATTTATTATGAATTATTGAAGTTTCGAAGCTCCGAAATAATTGATTTTTGGAAGTTTTAATTATTATTTTAAAGAAAAACGTTTTTTTTTGCATTTAAGTGGGCTAACATGTGATATTAATTGCTGAAATCAGATCTTCAAAAGTGGGCTAAGGAAATTTATAATATATATTAATATTTTATTAAATTTTACGCTTTGAATGTTCTAACATTTTTCATAAATAGGGTCTTTAGGTTAGAATTGAAAATCACAATGTAAAGCTGAAGTTTTCTCTCTATATTATCGGCGTATTCTTGTGAGTATTTTGAGTATACTTTGAGTATTGTTAGGCGATCTGAAGTTCCTTCAAAGACTATACCCTATATTCCAAATTAAAGTCTTAATCTTTTCGAGGTAAGGGATATTATTTATTTTAATGATATTATTTATTCTAATATCATTATGTCAAAATATTGATCTGAAATTTTAATCAAATTTGGAACTTTTAGTGTATCGGGTTCTTATTCACGTATCTGACTTATTCACGTATCTACTGTTTCTTCATTCACGAAAAACGGCACTATTCATCTAAAAATAAAAATTTTCCTTTTTGTCCAAAATATCTATTACGGATACTAGTTTTGATTGTATCCATGTTTTTTGATCATTCTTAAATTTTACACCACTTGTGATTATTTTGAGGTATTTTTGGACGTGGATAAAACAAAAATACGAATCCTTAATCCTTAATCCTTGTCATTTTGTTTCACGGATTCGTTTCTTTAAAAATATTTTCATCATCCTCGATCTTAAATGATGATATTATTGAATATCTTTGGCACAGCAGTGCAAAGATGAATGATTTCTGAAGAATATCTTTGGCCGTAGTGCAAAGATGAGCAGTGTTTAGATGAACATGACCATCGATGAATATCTTTGGCGTGTAGTGCAAAGATGAATATTTGATTCTAGATATATATTGATTGATGTTACGGGGATAAAAGATAGAGCGATTAACTTTTAAATTCATACATAGAAGATAGTAGTTTGCATTCTCTACTTAACTCTTCTAATGAATTATTATTTTCATTGCGAATATTGATTTAAAATTTGTTGTCTATTGTATTCTATTAGATTTTTCCCTGTTGAAGACTAACGATAATTTGTTGTATATTATCTTAGTCATAATATTCTTTCTTTCGGGCTAGTTGAGCTCACCCTTTTCCTTTTTGTTCCATTTTTCTTCTCGGGAGGCGAGAATATAAGCGAGTACGCAGTGGGGGTATGGAATGAAGGTAAGACCCCAACTTATTATTAATGAAATTTAATTTTCTCTATTATTATTTTAAAATAGTAAGGGTTGATTTGATTAATGTGGATAGTTAGGGGTAAAATCACATGAAATACTTGAAAATAAGCAAGTGGTTATAAAATATTCATTGTTGTGGGGAATATTAGTTTGGTGGTGGAAATATTAAATCTTTGTCGGGGAATATTAAATGCGACGAGCGGTGACCGTGTGTGGGCCCATGTGAGAAGCGATTGGATGAAGAAAGCAGCAAATATAAGTGGTTTAAAAATAGCGGCGTAGTTATTCTGATTATCTTGTTAAAATACTAAATTGGTTAAAACACGATGAGCTGCAGTATTGCACCAATTATTGATTCTTACGTGAAGAAGGCCTTTTCTCGATAATGGTTACGATAATTCTTTATTCGATATTTTATTGAGTTAATAATTGCTTTGCGTTGATATTTTATATTCTTTGTTGTTTGATAATTGTCATTACTGCGGTATTTTTCATTATCGAAGCAATAATTCATATTATCTGAATAATATTATTAGATAACATTATTGGCGATGTCTAGAAAGTTACATCAGGAGAGGTTTGGTCACTTAATTGCGGCGCCGATGAGAAGAAATTCTTATTGGAAAGCCCCTCTTCACAGGAGCTGCTTTGGTTGTCGATATTGTGATTACGTAATATTATTTGTGAATAATTAATTATTGATTCATATGATGAGGAAAATATTGATTTTATGTGGATATAGATGGAGAAAAATTTTAATGTGACAATTGTTGAAAATTGAAATTTTATCTTTTTACGATAAAATAATTCATTTAAATATATTATTATATTTTAATAATATAATAATGGTGATATTTTTTACAACGAATGTGGGATATATGAGTATCTGAGGAGGAAGAGTATTTTTTTTTGCAATAAATGTTTAAAACATGTTAAACATGTCGGTGGACCCCATTTATTGATTTGAAATTTGATTATAGCACAAAAAATCGTGGTTTGTGGATTTGATCAATTTCTATTTGGAATTTGGAAAAACTTTTCTTCTGCAAAGTTGTAGAAATTGAATTTCCTATAAAAACTTGCGAGATTCAATTTTTCTGATGAAAGGGCTATTTATTATGAATTATTGAAGTTAGAAGCTCAAAATAATTGATTTTGGAAGTTTAAAATATTTAAAATTATTAGAAAAAACGTTTTTTCATTATGGTGTGTTGTACATGTGGGTTGAATGAGCTGAATTCAGTTCTTGGAAGGTTAGCGTAGAAATTTTATATATAAATAATAATATTATATTAAATTTTACTGCTTTGGTGTTCTAAGCATTTTCTATAAATAGGGTCTTGGGTTAGAATTGAAAATCACACGAAGCTGAAGTTTTCTCTCTATATATTATCGGCGTATTCTTGTGAGTATTTTGAGTATACTTTGAGTATTGTTAGGCGGTCTGAGTTCCTTGACCTTATACGGTATTTCGAATAGAAATCTTAATCTTTCGAGTAAGGGATGTTATTTTCTTCTCGAATGATATTATTTCTTGATATCATTATCTTTGAAATATTGGTTGAAACTTTTTATCAAATTTGGAACTTTTCCATATGGGTTACTATTCATGAGTTCTTATTCATGAGTTCTTATTCACGATTCTTATTCAGCGATTCTTATTCACGATTCTTATTATTAGTACTATTAAGTGAAGCGTGAAGATGTTTTTGGGAAATTTCTATCTTTTGGTGTCGAGTTACTATTCACGTATCGACTACTATTCACGTATCTGACCTTATTCATAGAAAAATAAAATTTCTTCTTTTTGTCCAAAATATCTATTACGGATACTAGCTTTGATTGTATCCATGTTTTGATCATTCTTGAATTTTACACCACTATGATTATTTTTGAGGTATTTTTGAACATGGATAAAACAAATCGAATCCTTATCCTTAATCCTTAATCCTTGTCATTTTGTTTCCTTTGGATTCGTTTCTTTAAAATATTTTTCATCATCCTCGGTCTTAAATGATGATATTATTGAATATTTTGGCACATAGTGCAAAGATGAATGATTTCTGAAGAATATCTTTGGTAGTAGTGCAAAGATGAGCAGTGTTTAGATGAACATGACCAAGTGATGAATATCTTTGGCACATGGTGCAAAGATGAATATTTGATTCGGATGTATATTGATTGATGTTCTGAGGGATAAAAGATGAGCGATGAACTTTTAAATTCATACATAGAAGATAGTAGTTTGCATTCTCTACTTAACTCTTCTAATGAATTATTATTTCCATTGCGAATATTGATTTAAAATTTGTTGTCTATTGTATTCATTAGATTTTTCCACTGTTGAAGACTAACGATAATTTGTTGTATATTATCTTAGTCATAATATTCTTTCTTGGGCTAGTTGAGCTCACCCTTTTCCTTTTTGTTCCATTTTTCTTCTCGGGAGGCGAGAATATAGCGAGATGCAGTCGGGGTATGGAATGAAGGTTTTAGAAAGAATTGTTTAGTAGTCCTCACCATTTTGTAAAATAATGTATCGATAAATGTGATGAGGATTTATTTGAGTATAGATATTATGCAGAAGATAATATTTGTATTCAAACTCACGCAGTTTCTTGTTGTAATAATAAAGTTGTAGTTGTTTACATACCATGTATTGACAACTCGAGAATGGGTGATGTATACCTATTTTGGGGCGTCACGATTAGTATCGAGCTTAGGATATATGATCTCTGGCGGAGATCGGGAATAGAACTAGGAGGGAGGCGAGTAAATCCTTAGCTAGTGTGTCCTACTAAGCTTATTTTTTTTGTTGGTCGATATATAAGGATATTATGTGATATATTGATTTCCTTAATTAACCCTTGTTTTATAGCGGTGTTTGAGAATGTCGTTGAGAATATTAACAATGGAAATGAGGCCAGTGGAGAGCCTTTTGTACTCACCAGCGAGGAGAAACGTCTGTGGTGGCAATGTTCCTCCTGTGAACAACACCACTGAGCGCGAGATGATGAGCGAGGGATGTTTAGAAGCTTTTTGCGATTCATGCAAAAATCGAGACGAGGAGACTTCGTGTTCAAAATCTGAGGAGGAAATGATAGCAATTCACGGGTTATCACGACCCAGCGATTCGAAGTTGGGACCACGAATTTAAGGAAAGCGGATCCGATCATGGCGGAAACATGGGTCAAACAAATTACCAAGATATTCGATGTCTTGGGATGCGGAGAGAACGAAGGTTCCATTCGCCACCTTTATGTTAAAATGGCGAAGCGGACTCTTGGTGAGAGTGCGTGAAGCGTACCCATCCGGTACTTTTCGGCGTGTCTTGGGAGCGTTTGAAAAACTATTTAATGACAAATACTTTCACGAAAGTGTTAAATCGTATGAAGGAAGTGGAGTTTATTAGGCTAGAACGAAACAACATGGCGGTGTCTCGATGCGAGGCAAAGTTTGCGAGTTATCGAGTTTGCACCTCATTTGGTGGAGAATGAGGAGCGTATGTGCGGATGTTTCTTAGAGGTTTGAAACGGCGTACGTCGATATCTCATTTCTCATAAATTTTCTCTCTATTGGATGTTGTAAATAGGGCTCAATTATTAGGCGAGATAACGATACTGCGGTCATTGAGGACCCTGACGAGGATCGTACGAGAGATAGCGATCAGCGAGAATAATGATAACCGGTGGAGAAAAGCAAGAGACGGACAAAATGGTAACCACTCTGGTGGTAATCATAGCCGTGAAAATAGAAGAAGCGAGTCGGGAGGAGATTTTAAAGAGGAGATTTAACAATGACCATGTGAAGGCAGCGGTCTTGGCGACAAGCTGGTTTCTAAGGGAGGAAAACGACCACCGGTCGTATATTTACTAATCACGGAAAAGAGGGACATATCGATCAAAGCGCCCCTAGCAGATTCAAGGTATGCTATAATTGTGGAAAGGAAGGACATATCGCTCGAGATTATGCGATGCGAAACCTAGTTCAGTGAGGGCGGTGACTCAAAAAACATCCCGAAAAAAGTCAAATCAGCGATTAGGGAAGAAGCGTTTGTTGTGGTTTGGTCATAATCGAGGAACCCAAGCGAGGTGATCACGGGTAAAATATTTATAAATTCTTGCGAAGTTTATACCTTACTTGATCTGGGTCTTTACCCATTCATTTATCTCTCTGCTGCGTGTGCTCAGCGTTTAAACTTGACTCAGGAGAAATTAGACTTTGACTATCTGTGGAAACTCAGTTAGGAGAAACTTTCATCACATCCACTTGTTTATAAATCTTGTTTGATTCAAGTTGGCACCATCACCTTACACATTGACCTTATCTCTTTAAAGATACTTGCTTTTGATGTGATTTTAGGGATTGATTGGTTAACTACTCATCATGCCAAAATTGATTGTTTTAAATAAGGTTGTTAGTTTTCATATTCTAACTTGACTTTGTTGTATGCAATTCAATGCAACTAAACCATTAAAATCAATCAACTTTCATCATATCTAATCATAAAATTATTCGTTTATTGAAAAGCGGATGTCGAAGCTTTCTTAGCCCATGTTATGGATTTGAATAAAGACCGTCAAATTTGAATAATATTCTGTTGTTATTGACTTTCTGGCGTATTTCTGAAGAACTTCGGTCTACCCCCGAGCGTGAAGTTGAATTCTTTATTGATCTTGAACTTTGATACAAAGCCCATTTCTAAAACCCCATATCGAATGGCTCTATTGAACTTGAGGAGTTAAAGGTCCAACTACGAGAATTGTTGGACATCGGTTTCATTAAATCTAGTACATCTCCTTGGGGTGCTCTGTTTTATTTGTAAAGAAGAAAGGCGCGGGAGTATGCGACTTTGTATTGACTATCGGGAATTGAACCATGTCACCATCAAGAATAGGTATCCTCTACCTCGTATTGATGACTTGTTTGACCCGATTCAAGAGGCACAATTCTTTTCAAAAATCGATCTTAGATTACGGATATCATCGGTGAAGATTAGGCGAGGATATTCAAAGGCGCCTTTAGAACTTCGATGTATGGGCATTATGAATTCTTAGTCGTGTCTTTGGATGACTAATGCTCTATGACTTTCATGGATATGATGAGCCAAGTATTCAAGGAATATTTGGATCGGTTTGTTGTTGTCTTTATTGATGACATCCTTATATATTCAAAAGTCGTGAAGATCATGAGCACCATTTGAAGTTTGGTACTCGAAGGCTTCGTGAAAACAAACTATATGCCAAATTGAAGAAATGCGAGTTACGGCTTGAGAAGTAGCATTCCTTGGGCACGTGGTGTCGAAACATGGAGTATCTGTTGATCCGTGAAGATTGAAGCAATCTGAAAGTTAGAACAATAAAGTCGGTGGTGAAATCGTAGCTTTTGGGCTTAGGTTGGTTATTATCGGAGATTAAGTGGAAGGGTTTTCTCGAATCGCTACTCCATTAACTTCGGCTAACTTCGGAAGGATACAAAAAATTCGTTTGGAGCGAAGAATGCGAGAAGAGTTTCCAAGAGCTTAAGAGGAGACTTATTTTTTTTTTGTTCTAACAATACCATCTGGTTTCGGATGGATTTGTTATCTCTGATGATGCTTGAGGCAAAGGGTTAGGATGTGTTCTCATGCAGCGCGTGGAAAGTCATAGCCTATGCCTCATGACAACTTAAAAAGAGTATGAGAGGAATTATCTACTCGTGATCTAGAGTTAGCGGCGATCGTTTTTTAAAAAGATATGGAGCACTATCTATATGGGGAGAAAGTGGAGATATATTCAGGACCATAAAAAGCCTTAAATATTTCTTCACTCAAAAAGAACTCGACATCGGCGGCGGCGACGTTGGCTCGAGCTATTGAAGACTACGACCACACTATTGATACCATCTGGAAAAGCGAGCGTGGTAGGTGGCGCGCGTTGAGTAGAAGATCATATCACGAGGAGCGAGTGCGATGATGTCAAGTATCTGCGTAGAGCCAACTTTAATAGAAAAAGTTAAGGTTGCTCGAAGCCACCAGGCCGGGGGTGATCGTATGAAGAAGAAAATCTGAAGAAGGCTATTAGGGCGAGAATTGATGAAGAAGGAATACTTGAGTCCACTCTAGACTTTGTGTTCTAACGACTACGATTTGAAGTACAAGATTATGATGGAGGCACACAATACACCATTTGCAATCCATCACGGAAGTACTAAAATGTATCGTGATCTTGACATACATTTTGGTGGAACAATATGAAGAGAGAGATTGCAAAGTTTATCTCGATGTGTTTAACTTGTCGGCGTGTAAAGGCGGAGCATCTAGTACCTAAGGGTCCGTTGCAACCACTTGAGATTCGAAATGGAAGTGGGAACACATTACCATGGATTTAGATTCGGGTCTTCCTACGGTTTCTCGGGGCATCAATCTTATTTGGGTTATTGTTGATAGATTAACCAAGTCTGCTCATTTCTTGCCGTCTGGAGACTTATTCACTTGAGCGTCTTGCTTTAGTATATGCGTGAATGAGATTGTGAGGTTGCATGGCATGCACTGTATCCATAGTTTGGATCGTGACCCAAGATTCACTTCAAGATTTTGGGTTAGCTTGCAAAAAGCTATGAGCGCAGTTCTGATTGATTCGGCATACCATCCTCAAAGCGGACGGAATGATCGAAAGGACTATTCAAACTCTTGAAGATTTATTAAGACTACGTGTCCTGAACTTCAAGGCGGTTGGGATAAGTATTTACCATTGGTGGAATTCTCCTACAACAACAGATTATCGAGCAGAATATAGGTGTAGCTCCATTTGAAGCATTATATGGGCGAAAGTGTAAGCTCTCCGGTATGTTGGGGATGAGGTGGGTGAAGCAACCTTTGTTGGGACAGGAGTTGAATGCGTATGACTACGGAAAAGATCCAAATGATTAAACAACGTATACAAAAGCGGCACAAGATCGACAAAAGAGTTATCACGGATCTTCATCGAAAGGGCGTGGAATTTAGTGTGAGGGGATCATGTATTATTGCGAGTTGCTCCGTGGAAGGGAGTTACAAGATTTGGGAAGAGAGAAAAGCTCGATCCACGATTTATTGGTCCATTTCAAATTCTTGACCGAGTAGTAGGAAATGTAGCTATAGACTCGCGTTACCTCAAAGTATGTCTCGTGTTCATAATGTGTTTCACATATCGTACTTAAATAAATATGTGAAAGACCCGAACCACGTTATAGAGTTAGAACCCAGGACGAGATAGCCAGAAGACTTAGCGTGTGAGGAGGTACTGTCAAGATTTTGGATAGGAAGGAGCATGTCCCTCTGGCATGAAAGTCATACCACAAGTTAAAGTTTTGTGGAGGAATCATCTTTATAGAGGAAATGACACAGGAATTGGAAGCGGAAATGAAAGCGAGGTATCCTCACCTTTTGAAACACAGAATGCGTCGTCGATTTCGAGGGATGAAATTTCATAAGGAGGGAGGTTGTAAGACCCCAACTTATTATTAATGAAATTTAATTTTCTCTATTTATTATTTTAAAATAGTAAGGGTTGATTTGATTAATGTGGATAGTTAGGGGTAAAATCACAAAATACTTGAAAATAAGCAGTGGTTATAAAATATTCATTGTTGTCGGGGAATATTAGTTTTGGTCGTGGAATATTAAATGCTTGTCGGGGAATATTAAATGCGGCACGGTAGCGACCATGTGTGGGCCCATGCTTGAAAGCGATTGGATGAAGAAAACGCAAATATATAAGTGGTTTAAAAATAACAGGCGTAGTTATTCTGAGATTATCTTGTTAAAATACTAGGTTGGTTAAAACACGATAGCACACGGTATTGCACCATTATTGATTCTTACGTGAAGGCCTACTCGATAATGGTTCTGATAATTCTTGTTCGATATTTTATTGAGTTAATAATTCTTTGCGTTGATATTTTATATTCTTTGTTGTTTGATAATTGTCATTACGATATTTTTCATTATCGAAGCAATAATTCATATTATCTGAATAATATTATTAGATAACATTATTGGCAATGTCTAGAAAGTTACATCTAAGGAGAGGTTTGGTCACTAATTGCGCCGATGAAGAAATTCTTATTGGAAAGCCCCTCTTCTGGAGGCTGCACGGTTTGTCGATATTGTGATTACATAATATTATTTGTGAATAATTAATTATTGATTCATATGATGAGAAAAATATTGATTTTATGTGGATATAGATGGAGAAAAATTTTAATGTGACAATTGTTGAAAATTGAAATTTTATCTTTTTACGATAAAATAATTCATTTAAATATATTATTATATTTTAATAATATAATAATGGTGATATTTTACAACGAATGTGGGATATATGAGTATATCTGAGGAGGAAGAGTATTTTTGTTGCAATAAATGTTTAAAACATGTTAAACATGTCGGTGGACCCCATTTATTGGTTGAAATTTGATTATAGCTTTTAAAATCGTCGTGTTTTGTGGATTTGGTCAATTTCTATTTGGAATTTGGAAAAACTTTCTTACGCAAAGTTGTAGAAATTGAATTTCCTATAAAAACTCATGAGATTCAAATTTTTTCGATGAAAGGGCTATTTATTATGAATTATTGAAGTTAGAAGCTCAAAATAATTGATTTTTGGAAGTTTAAAATATTTAAAATTAGAAAAACGTTTTTTTCATTATGGTGTGTTACATGTGGGTTGAATGAGCTGAATTCAGTTCTTGGAAGGTTGGCGTAGGAAATTTTATTATAATATATTAATATTATATTAAATTTTACGCTTTGGTGTTCTAGCATTTTCTATAAATAGGGTCTTGGGTTAGAATTGAAAATCACACGAAAAGCTGAAGTTTTCTCTCTATATATTATCGGCGTATTCTTGTGAGTATTTTGAGTATACTTTGAGTATTGTTAGGCGGTGCAAGTTCCTTGACCTTATACCCATTATTCAACTAGAAGTCTTAATCTTTTCGAGGTAAGGGATGTTATTTTCTTCTCGAATGATATTATTTCTTGATATCATTATCTTTGAAATATTGGTTGAAACTTTTTATCAAATTTGGAACTTTTTCATATCGGGTTCTACTATTCATGAGTTCTTATTCATTAGTTCTTATTCACGAGTTCTTATTATTAGTTCTTATTCACGAGTTCTTATTCACGAGTACTATTAATGAAGCGTGAAGATGTTTTTGGGAAATTTCTATCTTTTGGTGTCGGAGTTCTTATTCACGTATCGGCACTATTCACGTATATCTGACACTATTCATATTCAAAAATAAAATTTCTTCTTTTTTTTCAAAAATATCTATTACGGATACTAGCTTTGATTGTATCCATGTTTTGATCATTCTTGAATTTTACACCACTATGATTATTTTTGAGGTATTTTTGAACATGGATAAAACAAAAATCTGAATCCTTAATCCTTAATCCTTGTCATTTTGTTTCCTTTGGATTCGTTTCTTTAAAAATATTTTCATCATCCTCGGTCTTAAATGATGATATTATTGAATATCTTTGGCTGTAGTGCAAATGAATGATTTCTGAAGAATATCTTTGGTAGTAGTGCAAAGATGAGCAGTGTTTAGATGAACATGACCAATTGATGAATATCTTTGGCTGTGTAGTGCAAAGATGAATATTTGATTCGGATGTATATTGATTGATGTTACGGGGATAAAAGATGAGCGATGAACTTTTAAATTCATACATAGAAGATAGTAGTTTGCATTCTCTACTTAACTCTTCTAATGAATTATTATTTCATTGCGAATATTGATTTAAAATTTGTTGTCTATTGTATTCTATTAGATTTTTCCTTGTTGAAGACTAACGATAATTTGTTGTATATTATCTTAGTCATAATATTCTTTCTTGGGCTAGTTGAGCTCACCCTTTTCCTTTTTGTTCCATTTTTCTTCTCGGGAGGCGAGAATATAAGCGAGTGCAGTCGGGTATGGAATGAAGGTTTTAGAAAGAATTGTTTAGTAGTCCTCACCATTTTGTAAAATAATGTATCAATAAATGTGATGAGGATTTATTTGAGTATAGATATTGTCTAGAAGATAATATTTGTATTCAAACTCACAGATTTCTTGTTGTAATAATAAAGTTGTAGTTGTTTACGTACCATGTATTGACAACTTTCGAATGGGTGATGTATACCTATTTTGGTCTCAAGCCGCCGAAGCAAGCAATGCTCGAAAATATTGTGGCTATCATCAAGCTGCAGGTCACGATATTAATGAGTATTGTAATTTAAAGGACTTCGTAGAGAGGAAGGTTCAAAGCGGTTTATTAGTTCAGTATGTGGCCGGGAGGGACCAACAGCAAGAGAAGCAGAATGTTGACCGTATCGTTCAGATGGTTCAAATGGTTCCACCCATGTAGCCTGCTCCAAATAAGCCACCAAGGCAAGTCGTTGATGTAATAACCGGTGGGACAGCAGAAACGTTAGTAGGAAAGAAGAGGAGGAGATATCTGGATTCAATCATGTTCGTGGCGGGTGTTCCCCCGAAGACTGACAGACCGTTTCCAGGGACAGTTATATCTTTTAGTGATGCAGATTATCCTTTGGAGCCCATCGAACCCCATGAAGGAGCCTTGGTGATCACAACACAAGTGGGTTCGGTGGATATGAAGCGAATGATGATTGATAACGGGTCTTCTGTTGATATTCTTTATGCCCACGCTTATCAGAGGATGCATCTTGATGGGCGGAAGATGGAGGTCAGACTGGAGGCTCCTTTGTATGACTTCAGCAACGATCCGGTCAAAGTGGCAGGAACTATTGAGCTACCGGTCATCTTCGGCATTGCTCCACAACAGGTAGAAATAACGTGTAAATTTTATGTTGTGCATGTAGATTCGGCCTACAACGCCATACTGGGCAGACCTACTTTGACTGCTCTCCAAGCAGTGACCTCCATCCCTCACTTCAAAATCAAGTTCCCAACATCACATGGAGTTGGAGAGGTATCAGGGGACTTAGATCTGGCCAGACGGTGTTACAGAAATGTTGTGATTGCCTCGGGAGTAGGGGTCAGCAAACAGAAGCAGACCATGGCGATAGAGATTGAACCATTCACTGAAAGCAGTTCAGAGCCATTGGTCGTACCAGCAGGAGAGACAGAGGAGATCGAACTTGTCCTTGGGAAAAAAGACAAAATAGTGAAGATAGGTTCGAGTTTGCGGAACCTCTCCGGACAAACCTTATGCAACTTCTTCATTATTATGCGGACATCTTTGCATGGGAGCCACAAGATATGGCCGGGATCAGTCGAAAGGTTGCCGAGCACCGACTGGATGTCGATCTATCAAAGAAGCCAGTTCGGCAGAAAAGGCGGATCTTTGCACCCGAGCGACAGAGGATTATTGATGAGGAGATCGCGAAGCTGATAGCTGCTGACTTCATCTTTGAGATCGACTACCCGGAGTGGATGGCAAATGTAGTGTTGGTGCAGAAGCAGAATGGGAAGTGGCGAGTTTGCATTGACTACACCGACCTGAACAAAGCATGCCCGAAGGACTTCTATCCTCTGCCCCACATTGATCAACTTATTGATGCGACTTCGGGGTATGCACTACTAAGCTTTATGGATGCTTTTTCAGGTTATCATCAAATTTTTATGTGCAAGGAGGACATTCCGAAGACATCATTCATCACACACTGTTCGGTGTATGCCTATAAAAAGATGACCTCTGGCTTGATTAATGCTGGAGCCACCTACCAAAGAATGATGAACTTTGTCTTCCAGAAGTAGCTCGGAAGGAATATGAAGGTATATGTTGATGACATGATTGTGAAGAGCATGCTTGTTCAGAAGCACTAGAGGAGTGCTTTCAAACGGTTCGTCATCACAAGTTGAGGCTCAACCCTGCAAAGTGCACCTTCGGGCTTGGTGCAGGGAAGTTCCTGGGTTATCTGGTTAGTCAAAGGGGTATCGAGGCCAATCCGGAGAAGATCCAGGCCATACTGAATATGAAGACTCCTCAGTCATTCAAAGATGTTCAACGTCTGACTGGTAGGATTACAGCTCTGAGGAGGTTCATGTCCAAGTCAGCAGAGAGGTGCTTGCCATTCTTTGATACGTTGAAGGGACCGAAGTATGCGAAGACTTTCCAGTGGACTTCGGAGTGTGAAGACGCCTTCCAAGGCATAAAGACGTATTTGTCTTCGGCTCCTTTATTGGTGAAACCTGCTCCAGCTGAAACTTTATATTTATACCTGGCAGCTAGTTCGTTGGCAGTTAGAGCAGTGTTGGTTTGGGAGGTCGGTGGGAAGCAGCATCCGGTTTATTACGTCAGTCACGTTCTGAGAGATACTGAAACCAGGTACCCGAACATTGAGAAATTTGCCTTTGCTCTGATAATTGCTAGTCGAAAGCTTCGGGAATATTTTCAAGGTCGGTTCTCGGTCGCCTACACCTGATCAACCATTGAAGAAGGTGATGAGCAAACCAGAAGTTTCGGGGAGATTAGCAGCATGGACAATGGAATTATCTCAATTTTTTATTGAATATCATCCCCGAACTACTATCAAAGGTCAAGCCTTGGCCGATTTCATGGTGGAGTGTTCGTTCTCCGAAGCAGATGTCGAGTTGCCAGAGGCCGAAGTGTCTGATCGGGCAGTTGCCGTTCTTCAGTATGGTCATAACTCATAGACACTGTATGCAGATGGGTCTTCTACTACGGATGTCAGTGGGGCAAGGATCATCCTGACAAGTCCGGAAGGATTCAAAGTGCAGCAGGCCATCAGATTCGGGTTCAGAGCAATGAACAACGAGGCCGAGTATGAAGCAGTGCTGGCAGGGGTCCGTTTGATGAAGAGTCTGGAGGTTCAGAAGTTGATCATTTACAGTGACTCTCAGCTGGTCGTTAAGCAAGTATCAGGAGATTATGAAGCTCGTGGAGCGAGAATGATCAAGTATCTGGCAGAGTTGAAAGACCATCTTTAGTATTTCGTCTCCTATGAGTTTCAGGGTATAGAGCGCAACGACAATTCTATTGCCGATGCATTGTCAAAGCTGGCCACTACAGATGCTAGCGTTTTCGATGGGTCAGTTTATTTGGAAGTTTTGCGGTAGCCGAGTGTCCAGCATGAGGTAGTGATGTGTATAGAACGTTCTAACTGCTGGATGACTCCCTACATAGAATATCTGGCAGATGGCGTCCTTCTTTCGGATCAGATGATGGCAAAGAAGATCAAGTACAAGAGTGCCAACTTCGTTCTTATTGATGGGGATCTCTATCGAAGGGCATTTTCGTCACCATTGTTAAAGTGTTTGGTCCCGTCCGAAGCTGAATATGCTCTTCGGGAGCTTCACGAGGGCATCTATGGCGACCATATGGCTGCTAAGTCATTAGCTTACAAAATACTTCGGCAGGGTTTCTACTGGCCTACAATCTTCAAGGAAGCTACGGAGTATGTGAAGAAGTGTGAGAAGTGTTAGCTCAACAGTCCGATCCTACATCAGCCACCAGAAGAGTTATACTCGATCTTATCTCCTATACCCTTTGTTGTCTGGGGGGTGGATATACTGGGTCCATTGCCGAAAGCTAAAGGTCAGGTCTGTTTTGTCATAGTTGCCATCGATTATATGACCAAATGGGTAGAAGCGAAGCCACTTAGGTTGATAACGGAACAAGAATGCCTGAAGTTCATGAAGAAGTCAGTAGTGTTTCGTTTCGGAATTCCTAAGGTGGTGATATCGGACAACGGACGCCAGTTCGTGGGATCGAAGTTCGAAGGATTTCTAAAGGAGTTGGGGGTTCAACACAAGAAGACTTTAGTGGCTCATCCACAGTCAAACGGGCAAGTTGAAGTGACCAATAGAACGGCTGGCGAATGGGATCAGCCTTGATCGAATGAAGCTAAAGGAAGATGGCGGAAGAGCCTTCGATTGTATTATGGGCTTACCGGACTACACCAAGGACTACAACGAGGATTCACCTTCAGTTGGCTATGGTAATGCGATGCCTTAGACCCGTTGAGATTGGATCTCCAAGTCTTGGTTTAGTCGATTCGAGATCTACAATGATGAAGGATGAAGGTCAACTTGGATCTATTGGAAGAAGTCAGAGAGGTGGCTTTGATCAAGTTAGCAGCTTATCAGCGGAGAGTAGCCAAGCATTACAAGAAGGGGGTTAAGCTTCATAGATTTGAAGTGGGGGACTTCGTCCTCAGAGAAGTTGAAGCATCTACGCCTCAGAACATGGGAAAAGCGATCTTAAATCGGGAAGGACCGTATGAGGTGATTGAAGTACCGAAGCCAGGAACTTATCGGTTGAAGGCATTGGACGGATCAGAGATCAAGAACACTTGGCATGCTGGTAGACTTCGGAAGTATTTTCAGTAGAGATCGAGTCAGTCTCCCGAAAGTCTGTAAATATTTGGTCATCATCAATAAAAGATTCACTTTTTCACAATTGATCTTCTTCCTATTGGTCCTAAATTCACAACGGTGTAAGGAGGACGGGGTGGACTCGCTGACCATTCGATGGTGGCCTTATCAGTAGGAGTGTCCTTATGAATTTGTCTTACCGCGAGTGGTAGACAAATTCCATGGTCCTTTTAATTTTGTTTTACCGCAAGTGGTAAACAAAATGCACCGAAGTAAGGAGGACAGGGTGGACTCGCTGACCATTCGATGCTAGTCTTATCGGTAGGAGTGTCCTTATGAATTTGTCTTACCGCGAGGGGTAGACAAATTCCATGGTCCTTTTAATTTTGTTTTACCGCGAGTGGTAAACAAAATGCACCGAAGTAAGGAGGTTCGGTCGAACTCGCTGGCCATTCGATGGCAGCCTTATTATCAGGTGTGTCCTTATGAATTTGTTTTACCGTGAGTGGTAAACAAATATCCTTATATACTTATTTTACCCCGAGTGGTAAACAAGATCTTGATGGTGCAAGGAGGATCAGCCGAATTCACCTTATGCCTAATCTATCTCACACTTCGGAAACGATAAGTATACATTACTTTATTTTGTTCAAGTGTTGAGTTCGGTTCGTCCAGTTCATTTCATTAAGTCCAGTTTATTATGTTCAGTACTGTTCTTTAACTTAACTATTATATGCTTTACCTGATTCACAATCTAAGTTAAGTTCATTCAGATTAATTGATACTGAATTATTGACAAGAAACGAAGTAAGCATTAATTATGACACAGAAAGTTAAAATTTCATTGATAAGTACCAATCCATTCATCAATAATTTTATCCTACTACATAAAAGTGAAAATTTTGTCAAAGTTCTTAAACAAAGATTTAAACAATTCCAAAAACATAAAAAGACAAAGATTTTTTCATAAAAGACCTAAAAACTAGAATGCAGCAATATCAGTTTCAGGCACCACCTTCATCTTCGGAATCCAGAAGGGCTGGATCTAATTGAGATGCAATTAGCTTTTCTTTGCCGCGATCTCTGCAGACTTCATAACCTTCCGAATAGACTTTCAAAATTTTCGCGTCAAATTTCATCCGGAGGATCGGTATTCACTTGTATCCGCTTACATGACTCTTGATTAAAAGAGGACCTTGCTCCTTAAGCGTTTTTATCTTGTGATGAAGTTTACGACGTTTCGCCCTATGTGCTTCCTTATCATCCCAAGCCTTTTTCTGAACTTCATCAAGTTGTATCGCCAAGCTTCAATAGGCCGTGACGAGTTCTTCATTCTTAGTCTTCAGAGCCAGATTCTCACCAACCAATGAAAGCGTTCATATCGGTTAGAGATCTTTGGTGACCTTAGTCGTTTTCAGTTCTTCCTTGATTGACTCCAGTTCACCATTGGATTCCCTCAGACCCTCTTTGGTTTGAACCAGTTCCCTCCGAATGCCTTCATTGGTATAGAGAACACTTTCGTGTTGATTTCTCTCCCGAGCCAACGTCGCCTTCAGCATTTTATTTTCATTTCGCATAGCCTCCTCTTCGGCCTTAGCATTTACGTGTCTGGGTCTGGGGCATAAACGCCCGAAGACCGCATTTGCCTGCATATATTCAACAGTATCCAATCAGTTTCAGACACTTAAACAGGGATAAAAATGTATAAACAAAGAAAATAGTCAATTACCTTCTCTATGTAGCTCATCCCTTCGTCAAATCGGATCCCCATCGAACTATTATTAATCGGTGATCGTCGCTTCGAACGAAAGCTTCGAAAAGATATAACGGGAAATTGGCATTAAACCGAGGCCATAAGGTCGGTGATCCCATAGCATCATTCTGAAATTCTTGTGACGAGGGTCTTGGGGGAGAAGGCATGGTTTGGTCACGAGGCGGAGAGGGATCCATGTATATGTTTTCAGGTGAAGGGGATCGAACCGGAACGGACTCACGTGGTGGAAATGGAACGGAAGCCGAACTTGGATGACTGTCAGAAGGATGTTTCCTCTTCCTGGATAGTGTTGGCACGATTTCAACTTGTTCTTCTTCGTCAAAAACTTGAATCTCAACCGGGATTGGTGGAGGGAGTTCGGTTGAGGAGGGAGGTACTCTAAGTTCTTCTGCTGATAAAGGGGTAACTTTAGTTATCAACTTTTTGACTCGAAGAAGATTTTTTCGATCGTGAAAAGGCAAATCGAGTAAACCTCCTCGAGGGGGGACTGGTTTGGTAACTGGTACAGTTTCTGGGATGATTGGTTCAGGATCTGGGATGGGCTCAGCAGAGATCGAAATGGAGGTTAATCGGGGTTTTCGGATGGCCCTCTTTTTACGACGAGGTTGAAGAGTTTCTTCGGGTAGAGAAAGGTCATCAGCTTTTGGCTCGTCTATTTGAGATCCAGTGGTGTGTGCTTCAGGGGTTGGATCATCTTCGGGTACAGTTTCTAGTAGCGGAATTTTAGCAGCTTCCGAAGATTTTCCAGAGAGAAAATCTTCAAATTCCTTTATTTCCAAGGAGTTCGGTCTGATCAAAGATACTGCATAAAGTGAACAGTCCCATGTCAGAATTCACTTCACATAAATTTCCAAATTTATATATATATATATATAATGCAGATTAATGCTTACATTTGTGGTCGTATAACCACGCCTACTTGGAGAGAAGTCCATAGTTCCATTCGTCCTTCGGGAAGTTGTCAAAGAGCTCTATCATTTCGGCCTTATGCTCCTCGGGGATGTCTCCAAAATCGGCAGAAATCTTCTCATCAGTAGCCCAACTCGGCAAGGAGGCAATCTTTGGTCCCTTAACGAAGAACCATCCTTTGTGTCATCCTTTGTTGCTAAACGGAGTAGAGACCAGCCACCGTCTCTCGAATTTCTCTCCTGTCTTCAGAGATTGTTTGCTTATGGCCTTGAATCCTTTCTCTCTAGACTGGCCGATCTTGTATACTGTGAAGAAAAAAAATCAAGTGTAGGTTCCACGCCTAATTCATGGCGTAAGCGATGAAGGCCGGGATGTGGATATAAGAATTTGGCACGGTTAGGCGAACCCAACACCCGAAACCCCAAAGATGGTTACAATGAAAGCATGGAGAGGAATCGAACCCCTTTCTAGAATGGTCACCGAATGTACCGTCCCATCCTTCGGGCGTTGATACATTCGTTCCTCAGATCTGGGAGCTCTCGTCAAGTGCGTATCCGGGATGTGGCAGCGAGCTCGGATCCTCTTCAAATCGAATTCAGTGACAGTTGATGGAGTGTTGGCGTGAGCATAACGTTCCTTAATGCTATAAAATGCAGAAGGGTTGGGAAGGGGCTTCGTTGTTGGATTTTTACTTGGGGTTACAGCCTTAGGGTTTGAGCTTGATGCCTCTTTGCTGGGACTTGGATTTGGTGGGACGGTGTTAATGGGGGTCACTCGAAGAGGCGAGCTCTGATTTGTATTCAGGACCACCGTTGTTGAGATTTTGCAGAGAAGGGAAGAAAGGTTCGAGGTAGAAGAAAAGAGCTCAAGCGTCCGAAATTCAAATTAGCAGGTAAAAACTATCAAATTTGGGGGAATTTACTTTTTATATTGGCAGTTACACGAATTACGAAGGCGGCACATTTAATTTCTGGTAATGATGGAGAACTGGAAGGGGTAACGTCCGGTGTAAGCCTTAGATATTTATTAAATTGGGCCTTTCATTTGGATTTCTGGTTTTAGTTTGCCTTTATAATTTTAATCCCTTACCAATTGGGCCTTAATATGCTTCATTTTGGGCCTATTCCGCTCTTATCAAATTCTCCATGTCTTGGACCATTTATAGTTTTCTATTAAACACCCTGTTTAATAAAAAACTAGGGGGCAATGTTGGGTCGTGATATTTCACATATTGGGTCGACCCGATTGGGCCCATTCGTTTGTTTAAATCTTTTGGGTCATTTCTATTGGGCACGCCATTAGGTAAGTCGAGGGCTTTTTTAGTTAAGTCTTGAAAGGCTTGGGCAGAATTGAAGGGATCGACCCATTAGATATTTTAATATCTCCATCTTTGACCGGTAATAATGAAAAAACATGACAAATGATTATTTGTTGTATCTACCACGATTTATGTGGATGGGATCCCGGACTACCGGCCAGAGAAAACAGCAGTGACCCTACGGTGTGGGTGGGTGATTTGTGCGCGATCAGCGAGGAACCATCAAATCGTCTGTCTATGTCGATAGTAGTGGGTGGCACGATGGCCAAACCGACAAAAGAAAGATAACATAAGCAAATGAAGTCTTCAAGCAAAAGTGTACACACTCACAACCGATATTTTATCTCTCTCAAGACACTAGAGATTATTATCCTCCATTGTTAACCTCGTGAACACACGTATTAACTCTCACGCTTTGAAACTATCCTCCAACGACGGTTGAAGTCGTCAAGCTCTTGGTGTTAATCGTGTTTACTGTGCAGGATTAGGACGTCTTAAGTGGTTGGGATGTGGCAGAAGATTTTGGCGTTAATAATATATTTAATGCTTTATAATTATTTTCTTAATACTTGTGCATAACTCTAAAGCGACCTATATTAAAGAATAGAGGTAGTATCTATTTATCGAGAGTAACTATTTATTATCTTGGAATTCGTGCTTG
The DNA here is from genome assembly GCA_020205615.1 of Panax quinquefolius. Classification (NCBI taxonomy): domain Eukaryota; kingdom Viridiplantae; phylum Streptophyta; class Magnoliopsida; order Apiales; family Araliaceae; genus Panax; species Panax quinquefolius. The sequence goes on from CM035159.1 coordinate 8,460,704, forward strand.
TTCTGAAGCAATTTACATGCTGGCTGATGGACCCGATGTTGGATGTGCACTTATTAATTTCATTTTCTTTTTCTTTTTCTTTCTAATTGTTTCTCTAGCAGTCCAGTCCTTACAAGATGACCATAACATCGGACTTCTAATGTTTTCTTAATTTTGGTTTTGGCTCGAGGTTTTTTTATTTGGTTAAAGTGACTGTTAACGCCAAATTTTGTACGTTTGATAAAATCGTCAAAATAACAATTAAAATCGCGCTAACGGTTGATGGAGTAGTTGATTATATTAAACTCACGAAATACATTCACATAAGCATAAATAAAGGAATATAAAGTATGAACACAAGATTTACGTGGAAACTCAATTGGAAAAAAACAACGGAGAGAGAGTAATCCACTATAATAATATTGGGAGTACAAGCTGTGTATTTATGTTGTATCTCTTGTGTTCTTGTATCTTGTCTCTTCCAAATCCTAGCTTGTAGACGTATATATAGAAGTCACCTCCATCCGCATCCAACTAGGAGAAGGACTCCTTTTGTAGAATCACCTTATAACTATTGAATCCAATTAAGAGCAGGAGTCTTAATTAAACGTCCTTATCCCATCAAATAAGAAAACACAATCCTATTTTAATAAGGACTCTCCACTGTCATAATAAATACATATGGGCCATCACCAGATCCGGGTAGACAGATATTGAACTTTTTTTACCGCAAGGACATTGTTGGTATAGATCTTTGATACCACAAATTTACAAATGAAATCAGTTACAAACTTTCAATATCAAAAAACAACCGTTTTTCCAATCTCTGCCTTCTAAATGGTAGAATTTTATAAGGAATATCAATGCGTGCTGCTTTATACTTGAAACATAAAATCTCTTGCTGCTTTATACTTGAAACATAAAATCTCTTTTTAATGCAGCAGTAAGCAATAATCACACTTGTGTCTTCCTCCTCCTAATTTTCATTTTTGGCTCACTATTGTGATTCTTTATGTGGGATATACTTCAATAGATTACTCATATTGACTGCCTAAATCAAAAGATCTTTGAACTCTCACATCTTGGCCAGCAAACCAGACATTCATATTATCCCTCAAGTTGTTACGGTAAAGCAAAAAACATAGTAAGAACATATGTTTCCCTCTCTGCTAGTAGGCAGAGTTGACTCAGAAAACTTGCATAATCTGTAAATAGATAAATTGGAGTGTTTTACTTTTCATGTTTTAAAATGATTGGACAACTTCAAAGGCAGTTAACAAAGACAGAGGAAACCATACATTACTCATCAAAGCTGCCAACTACTGAAAGAATTGAAAACCAATTCACAGGATAACAAAGCAATCTGAAAAGCCAATGACTATGACATGATGAAAATAAAGATAATTCATCACTTTGAACACATACATTTTATGATCCCAAAAAAGGTTATTAAACTACAAGATGTCTTCCTGACTGATGCTAAACAAAAGAGGTCATCCTTTAACAAAACCCAATTATTTTATGTAAGCGACTACTCATTTTGAGAAAAGAAAATACGAGTTATCATCAAGGCCCATCACGTGTCTTCAAATGGCCATGAGATCACCATAATTCCGTATCCAAACAATGGAGCCAGCAAACAGACCTACAGCACGAACCAATTTCTGCACGAAAAGATAAAGAATGAAAGAAGTAATTGGAATGGAAAAGCAAAACACCAGTTACTATTGCTGCTTAACAGAATAGCTTAGTCATAAAGAGCAAGTCCTGAAAAGAATTGAAACCAAGAAAAACACAGAAATACTAGCAACTGGAAAAACAGAAGCACTCAATAGCACACTCGTACAGTTGTTTAATGTTCAGAAGTGCTCTCAAGTCTCAACCAAGATGAAGGCTCTGAACAAATGAAGTAGCACTAAATATAAAATGACATGAATAGCTCAAAAAACACATACAGGAGTTTCCTACTTCTATGGTTGTGCAGGATCTCCCAAGTTTCATGAAGCTGAACAGCATGAAATTGTTTCAATGCAGAAGATAACAACAGTATCCAAAAAAAAGAACATTAACATACCATATATTATACACTTCAAGGATTATGTACAATCAAGACATTCTTAGGAGCTTGCTCTTTCTAAGACTAACTATCTACTCGAGTTTAATAATTTTGGACCATTGAAAAGATACAAGGGGGTTTAGTAAGTCAATGATTCTGTCTAGGTGCCTCTGTACTAGAACTTCTGCTAGTGTTTTTATCATGTAATTAAATTAGAAATAACAGCTCTACCACAGATTACAAGTAATAAAGTATGCTGCATGACCTCAATTAAAAACTAAAAGCTATCACTCCTTGGCTTCTGATCATCATTTCATGCTCCTCTACTTTTAAAAGTATCATGTAAGCATCATTAATAGAACTGCACATCAAAGGTGAAAGGTAGAAAATACAAAGAAAGAAATAGAACTGCTCACCTTGAACATGCCAAACACTGTTTCACTCCAACTGATTAACAGCTTTCCCTGAATTAACACTGTTCACCTTTTCCCTGAATTAACAGCTTTCCTGAAAAGATTAGGACATCTTTGTCTAATTTTGCAATTCCGGAAATAAAGGATACTTTAGTACATTGGTCTAATTTTGCAATTCAGTAAAACCCATTGATTGAACAATTCTAAATTTATTGATTTACTTTAAATGTGATGGGAACAACTTTATTCTGCTATGTTTCTTAGCTAATTCTTCTTGTATATAGCATATTATTTATTTAATTATTCTTTTTTATTAAATTCAAAGTATATCCTTCACTTCACTTCTTCCGGGTGATAGCTTTGTTCTGAATATATCAGACGAGACTTTGGTTGGTCAAACGCTTAAGCGTCCTTTGGTGACGAGCCACACTGCTGAAAAACAGAATCTAGGAAGAAAGGAAGGAAGATTTATGTTATGACTCGAGATTTGGTTCAGAAGAGGATAGACCTAGAGAGTTTGTTCCAAAATATAATGCAGATCAAAGTAATGAGCACTGAATAAGAAGCAAAAATACCTGGTCAATCGCAGCAGGAGGGAGGGCTGAACTCGAAATCGCAGTTTGGTTTTCGAAATCGCAGCAAGAGGGAGGGTTTGATTTAGGGACTCGAAATCGTAGCAGGAGGGAGTGTTGCAGGAGCGAAATCGCAGCAGGAGGGATGGTTGCAGGAGGGAGGGTTTGGTTTTCGAAATCGCAGCAGAAGGGAGGGTTTGGTTTAGGAATTGAGGGTGCTCGTACGGAATGAGAAGAGATTCTTGTCAGGGTTTTATTGTGCGCTTCACAAATAATTATAAATTTTATCAAAAAATTTAAAAAAATTATATCTAAAAATAAACACGTTTAGTGCCTTCTAATTTTCTATCTAACTTGTAAAAAAAAATTCTTATCAAAACGTTGTGAGTCGTTGGATCTCCTTTTTAATGTGTTGTCAACCTCATAATAAAACCCTCACAAGATCCTCACATAGAAATCCTCATAGAAGATTTTGATTCGCTCGTACGCTAGCGGACTGAAAAGATAATGAGATTTGGGTCAATTTGGTCCAAAATTATTGTTTTATGCGTCCGCTAGTTGAATTAGAGGATAGTGTGTGTCTTTTTTAATCCTAGCTCTTAATTTATGTAATGGACGGTTATGATGTTATTTGCTTAATTTTCATCCATAGCACGGTTATGATGCTATTTGCTCAATTTTCATTCATAACAAATACTTGCTATGGATCATTTCCCACACACACACACACACACACACACATATATATATATATATGTAATTTTATGAATAAAGATTTAAATTTCTCAAAATATTTTTTTAATATTATGGTGTGGATTTGATATAATGTTATAGTTGTGGGTAATATTTATAAATTTACAAAAGTAAACAAGTTGTTATATAATATTCGATTGGTCTGGGAATATTCTTTTTGTTTGGGAATATCCGTATTTGGACGCGACACAATCATCAGTGAACCCACAACCAAGTATTATCGTAGTAAGAAAACAACAAAATTATCTTTTTATAAAATAACGACGAAGTGTTACCGTTAAAACTATTGAACTACCCTAGAGTAAAAGTACAATGAATACGCGTGGTTGCATAAGAGTAGCAATACCTCAGTATTGATTATTGATGCTTACGTGAGAAGTCACTCGCTTATACTCAATTATTTCTATAATAATTGTTGCATCATATCTCTCATATTATTGATTCGATTATTGTCACAAAGATCATCTCGCATTATATGATATATTATTAAATCAATAATTGAGACGACAAAGTTATTCATATTATTAAATTACAATATTTACAATGTCTAGAAGTTCACAAGGAGAGGTTTGGTCACCTAATCGGGCGCTAATAGGGAGAAATCCTTATCGAAAGCCCTCTTTTCCTTGGAAACGACCGGTTGTTAAATATCAGAGTTATAATATTAATGATGAATAAGTTCGTGTTGATTAAATATGAATTTGATATTTCCATCAGGTTGGAATTATTAGTGTTAGTGGAAATCGACATCTATTCTAATGATAATTGATGTCCGGGGGTTATATTGATAAATCGGATAATTAATCGGATAAATGAGCAATTAATTGCTACTAATTCACATGCTTATATAACTATTTGTTCACATGTGTGTACTATTGAATCACATTCTTATACTATTATTAAGGGGAGTTGGTGCAAGATTGATAATACTTGCATGATTAAGTTAAAGATGGAGGTATAGATGGAGGTACTATACTGTAATTCAGTATTTTCACATGATTATAACTATCGAATCACATGAAATACTTGCAGGACTAAATTAAAAATGAAAGAAAAGTTGGAGGTATTATACCGTAATTTTTTCGAGCCCCAAAACGTGCAATTATCGAAACTATATTTTCTATAAATAGAAGCTCATTCTTCCTTCATTTCTCACCAATTCACTAAAGCTATAAAGCAATTATTATAGAGAGAAATTATAGAGAGAACTATAGAGAGAAAATCTATAAGAGAAAGAAGAAGAGAAGCTCCGATACCCTCACTATTCCAAAGATTCAGCTTTATTCTAAATTTTTCAAGGTAAGGGATATTATTTCTTTCAGTGGTATTCACTTCGAATGAAGAACTATCATTATTCCATTCCCTTATTATTCATTGAATAACTCATATATAATGACTACCGTATACATGGTGAAATTCTTCTCGTTATTCCATTCTTTATTATTATGTTGAATAAAATCTTGATAGAGTATCATGAACTATTGATTCACATAATTTACTATTAGGGGAGGTGGTGCAAGTTTGATAATACTTGGCAGGACTAAATTAAAATGAAAAGAAAAGTCGAGGTATCACTCGTAATTTTCGAGCCCCAAAAATGCAATTATCGAACTATATTTTCTATAAATAGAAGCTCATTCTTCCTTCATTTTTCTCACCAATTCACTAAAGCTATAGAGCAATTATTATAGAGAGAAATTATAGAGAGATAGAGAGAAAATCTATAAAGAAAAGAAGAAGAGAAGAAGTCTACTCCTCACTATTTCCAAAGATCCAGCTTTCTCGAGGTAAGGGTATTATTTTTTCAGATTCATGAAGAGAACTATTGTTATTCCATTCCTTATTATTCTCATTTGAATAATCTCTATATATAATCTACCGTATACATGGTGAAATTCTTCTCGTTATTCCATTCTTTATTATTATGTTGAATAACTCGCTATGCTATCTGCACCGCATACATGGTGAAATTCTTCTATTATTCCATTCTTTATTATTATGTTTGAATAACTTGTCATGCTTAAGTACCGCATACATGGTGAAATTCTTCTATTATTCCATTCTTTATTATTCTATCGTAATATCATGTCTGTGCGCTTACGCACGACCGGTTCCATTATTTATTATTCGCTGAATAACTCGTTTATCTGCTATCGCATGCACGGTGAATTCCATTGTTATTTCATTATTTATTATTCTCGTTGAATATCCTCGCTGCTCTTTACGCCTTACCGGGTTCCGCTTCTTTATTATTCGTTGAGAATAACCTCGTCATGTGCGATCTATCGCATGCATGGTGAATTCTTCCGTTATTCCATTCTTTATTATTCTCGTTGAATAACTCGCTTTATGTGGATTACCACATGTACGGTGAATGATCCTTTGTATTCATTCCTTATTAAATTGTGGAAATGATCTGCTTACGTGATTATGATGAAAAAGTCATAATAAAAGCATTGACCGATGAAAATCATGGGTATATGTAGTATTAGTAAGTGTTATGATGAGTTATGTTGGTTATTATGTGAAAACATGAAAGTTTCTTAGAAATCACAAAGGGTTAAAAATCAAATTTTGGTAAAAATGGAACATGAAATTCAATTGACCATATCTCCTATTATATTTCGAATTTTTGGGTGTGGTCAAGTTTTAGAGTTAGATCTATGAGTCTTCTAACTTATCCAAGTGGAATCACTGGAAAAGGTGTTGTAGATTTTCGTGTGGACTGTTTTTAGCAAAGGAGTCAAAAGCTGCAAAATAGCAAAAAGCTACTGCCTAGAAATTTAAAAGTGCTATTTCGGCCACTTAATTTGTGAGAAAAATTTTCGCCTTTTGGGACATGAAAGTATATGGTATAAAGAACCTCCTGTCCAAAAATGAGCTCATTCCGACTTAAAATGAGTAAGTTATGACCATTTCAATATTTAGGTTTTTTCGATTTAAAAATGCTATAACCGGAGTTCTATAACTCACGACCATGAAATTTAAACTAGAAGCTCACGTTAACATGTGTAAGATCCTACGCCAAGATTTGGGAATTTCTGAGTTAAACTTGAGGTAGCTAATTTCTTAAGGAATTAATTAGAAATTGATTTTTGAAAAATAGTAAATGAATTTTAAAAATTTCGAGAAAATATATGTTCATTATGGACTATATTCTCGCTAAATCTTAAAAGAAATATTTTTGGGACTGATTTGGTATTTTTCATGAAAATGATTTAGTTACTTAACATATAAATTAAATATGTTATGTGAAGTAAAAAATAGGTAAATAGGATTTTATGGTTTGAAAATCCTATATAAGGTATATGCAGATTTTTTGATAAGGGATTTGATCATCGGTGATGAAATCTTATGAGTATGGCATTTTGAATGATTAAATGCATTATTGGGTAAAGTGTAAATAATTGAAATAAATTGTTTATAAGTTTAAGAGGTGATTAAAATATTGTTATAATATTAATAATATTAGATTATGAGTTTATTAGGTGATTGATAATATTTGGATAAATTTAAAGTCTTTAATATTTATCCTTGCTTTTGTTTGATTAATGCTTATATCATCATTATCATCCTCATGTTTATATTGGTGATGAAAGTTATCTTTAGCTTACGTGCAAAGATGGACTGTTGATTATCAATTGTATATCTTTAGCTTACGTAAAGATGGACCGTTGATTATTGATTTTATAGTTGATATCTTCGGCTTACGTATGTAGAGATGGACTTGGTATGATTATGACCATGATGATCATTCGGTATTTAATCATGATCCGTAATGTTATAAACGATGTGGTAAAAGTTCTCATATTCAGTAGGTATCGATGGACGCTTTTGATGATTATGACCGTGGATTATTCTTGATAGTCACGACCATCGATGATTTAATGAATATCCTCGCCCGTAAAAGTGTGGATGATTCGATGTCATGGTTTATTTATTGTCGAGTCTCGCCGATTAAGTTGATGAAAACTTTTTAAATCATGTAAGATAGTAGATTTTATTCTCTACTTAACTTTTCTAATGGATTCTTTGTTCACCGCAGCTTAAACTTGATGTCTATTATATTTTATCAGTTTAACATTGTTGAAGACTAATGATAATTTATTCTGCGTTATCTTAGTCATAATATTTCTTACTGGGCTAGTTGAGCTTACCCTTTCTTTTATTGTTCTATTCAGGAAATGAGAATATAGCTGGGACTAGTCGGGAAATGGAGAGACGGTCCAGATGATAGCATTAGTAATCCTCACTATGACATGTCATGCAATATATAATTGTATTGAGGACCTAAGATGTGTGTGTCGTATTTTATACGTCACTTAATAATTGATTTTGGTGAACAACAATAGGGTGATGAGAACCCAACCCCGAAAAGCGCCAAAAGTGCACCGCAAAGAAAATGAAGAGAATGAAATCTTCTCGTGTCCCTTCGAGACTTGAAATATTTGTTCATTGTACTTTATATGGCATGTATTAATTTGAGTATGAATATTGTCAGATTATATATCGCTATAATATTTGTATTGAAACTCACAATATATATGACGTCAGATTTTGCATTTAATCGTAGATAAATTAAGTCAGATTTGAATTTATGTACCATGTATTCATGCACTCAAGATGGGTGATGTATAATTGCTTTTAGGGCGCATAATATATATATATATATATATATATTGTATGAGAGTATCGGAGGTGAGAGACACCTTATGTTAATGCGTGAGTTAGGGGTGTGCAATGAGATAAATATCGGATCGAACCTGACCGGTCAAAATTAGTTAAATTTCGATACCGATATTGGTACGCAGATCGGTACTACTAATAGTGACGCCCAAAATAGGTATACATCACCCATTCGAGTTGTCAATACACGGTACGTAAACAACTACAACTTTATTATTACAACAAGAAATCTGTGAGTTTGAATACAAATATTATCTTCTGATAATATCTATACTCAAATAAATCCTCATCACATTTATTGATACATTATTTTACAAAAATGGTGAGGACTACTAAACAATTCTTTCTAAAACCTTCATTCCATACCCCGACTGCATCGCTTATATTCTCGCCTCCCGAGAAGAAAAAAATGGAACAAAAAAGGAAAAGGGTGAGTTCAACTAGCCCAAGAAAAGAATATTATGACTAAGATAATATACAACAAATTACCGTTAGTCTTCAATAGGAAAAATCTAATAGAATACAATAGACAACAAATTTTAAATCAATATTCGCAATGAAATAATAATTCATTAGAAGAGTTAAGTAGATAATGCAAACTACTATCTTCTATGTATGAATTTAAAAGTTCATCGCCTATTTTTTATCCCCAGAACATCAATCAATATACATCCGAATCAAATATTCATCTTTGCACTACAGCCAAAGATATTCATCATTAATCATGTTCATCTAAACACTGCTCATCTTTGCACTACTACCAAAGATATTCTTCAGAAATCATTCATCTTTGCACTACACAGCCAAAGATATTCAATAATATCATCATTTAAGACCGAGGATGATGAAAATATTTTTAAAGAAACGAATCCAAAGGAAACAAAATGACAAGGATTAAGGATTAAGGATTCGTATTTTGTTTTATCCATGTTCAAAAATACCTCAAAAATAATCATAGTGGTGTAAAATTCAAGAATGATCAAAATACGGATACAATCAAAGCTAGTATCCGTAATAGATATTTTGACAAAAAGAAGAAATTTTATTTTTCGGTAATGAATCGTCAGATACGTGAATAAAGGTCGTGATATCGTGAATAAGAACTCGACACCAAAAGATAGAAATTTCAAAAAAACATCTTCACGCTTATTTAATAAGACTTTGAAGAATCGAATAAGAATCATGAATAGAACTCGTGAATAAGAATTCATGAATAGTAACCCCCATATGGAAAAGTTCCAAATTTGATAAAAAGTTCCAACTAATATTTCAAAGATAATGATATCAAGAAATAATATCATCCGAGAAGAAAATAACATCCCTTACCTCGAAAGATTAAGACTTCTAAATTTGAATATACTGGTATAGTCTTCAAGGAACTTCGCACCGCCTAACAATACTCAAAGTATACTCAAAATACTCACAAGAATACGCCGATAATATAGAGAGAGAAAACTTCAGCTTCTCGTGTGATTTTCAATTCTAACCCAAGACCCTATTTATAGAAAACGCTAGAACACCAAAAGTTATAAAATTTAATATAATATTAATATATATATTAAGATTTCTACGCCCACCTTCCTAGATCTGATCTCAGCTCATTATCGCATGTTGTAGCCCACAAAAAAAAACAAAAACGCTTTTTATTATTTAAAATATTTTAAACTTCCAAAATCAATTATTTTGAGCTTCCTAACTTCAATAATTCATAATAAATAGCCCTTTCATCGTAGAATATTCGAATCTCATGCTGCGTTTTTATAGGAAATTCAATTCTCTACAACTTTGCGTAAGAAAGTTTTTCCAAATTCCAAATGTAAATCAATCAAATCCACAAACCAGGATTTTACAAAGCTATAATCAAATTTCACCAATAAATGGGGTCCACCGACATGAACATGTTTAAACATTTTTTTAACAAAAATACTCTTCCTCCTCAGATACTCATATATCCCACATTCGTTGTAAAAATATCACCATTATTATATTATTAAAATATAATAATATATTTAAAAGAATTATTTTATCGTAAAAGATAAAATTTCAATTTTCAACAATTGTCACATTAAAATTTTTCCATCTATATCCACATAAAATCAATATTTTCCTCATCATATGAATCAATAATTAATTATTCACAAATAATATTACAGTAATCACAATATCGACAACCGTGCGCTCCTCAGAAAGAGGGGCTTTCCAATAAGAATTTCTTCTTCCTACGCAATTATTAGGTGACCAAACCTCTCCTGTATGTAACTTTATAGACATTGCCAATAATGTTATCTAATAATATTATTCAGATAATATGAATTATTGCTTTCGATAATGAAAATACCGTAGTAATGACAATTATCAAACAACAAAGAATATAAAATATCAACGCAAAGAATTATTAACTCAATAAAATAATCGAATAAAGAATTATCGTAACCATTATCGAGTAAAGCCTTCTTCACGTAAGAATCAATAATCGTGCAATACCGCAGCTAAGCGTGTTTTTTAACCACCGGTATTTTAACAAGATAATTGTAAATAACTACGCCGCTATTTTTAAACCACTTATATTTGTCGCTTTCTTCATCCAATCGCTTTTTCATTATGGGCTCCACACATGGTCATACTACCGTCGCATTTAATATTCCCGACAAAGACGAATATTCCACTTCCACCAAACGAATATTCCCCGACAACAATGAATATTTTATAACCACTGCTTATTTCAAGTATTTATGATTTTTACCCCTAACTATCCACATTAATCAAATCAACCCTTACTATTTCAAAATAATAAATAGAGAAAATTAAATTTCATTAATAATAAGTTGGGGTCTTACAACCTCCCTCCTTATGAAATTTCGTCCTCGAAATCGACGTGACGACTCGGTGTTTCAAAAGGTGAGGATACCTCGCTTTCATTTCCGCTTCCAATTCCCAAAAGTCATTTCTCTATAAGATGATTCATCCACAAAACTTTAACTTGTGGTATGACCTTTCATGCAGAGGACATGCTCCTTCCTATCCAAGATCTTGACAGTACCTCCTCATACGTTAAGTCTTCTACTATTTCGTCCTGGTTCTAATTCTATAACGTGTTCTCGGTCTTTCACATATTTACTTAAGTACAGATATGTGAAACACATTATGAACACGAGACATACTTGGAGGTAACGCAAGTCTATAGGCTACATTTCCTACTCTTGGCCAAGAATTTGAAATGGACCAATAAATCGTGGATCGAGCTTTCCTCTCTCCCAAATCTTGTAACTCCCTTCCATGGAGCAATTCGCAATAATACATGATCCCCACACTAAATTCCACGTCCTTTCGATGAAGATCCGCATAACTCTTTTGTCGATCTTGTGCCGCTTTGTATACGCTGTCGAATCATTTGGATCTTTTCCGTAGTCATACGTATCAACTCGTCCCAACAAAGGTTGCTTCACCCACCTCGGCCCCAACATACCGGAGAGCGACACTTTCGGCCCATATAATGCTTCAAATGGAGCTACACCTATACTTCGCTCGATAATCATGGTTGTAGGAGAATTCCACCAATGGTAAATACTTATCCCAACCGCCTCAAGTCTAGGACACGAGTCTTAATAAATCTTCAAGAGTTTGAATAGTCCTTTCCGATCATGTCCGTCCGCTTCGAGGATGGTATGCCGAATCGAATCGTAAATCTGCGTGCTCATAGCTTTTTGCAAGCTAACCCAAAATCTCAAGTGAATCTTGGGTCACGATCCAAACTATGGATACAGTATGCCATGCAACCTCACAATCTCATTCACGCATATACTAAAGAAGACGCTCAAGTGAATAAGTCTCCAGACGGCAAGAAATGAGCAGACTTGGTTAATCTATCAACAATAACCCAAATAGCATTTGATGCCTCGAGAAACCGTAGGAAGACCAGAATCGAAATCCATGGTAATGTGTTCCCACTTCCATTTCGGAATCTCAAGTGGTTGCAACGGACCCTTAGGTACTAGATGTCTACTTTTACACGCCGACAAGTTAAACACATCGAGATAAACTTTAATCAACTCTCTTCATATTGTTCCACCAAAATGTATGTCAAGATCACGATACATTTTAAGACTTCCAGGATGGATCGCAAATGGTGTATTGTGTGCCTCCATCATAATCTTGTACTTCAAATCGTAGTCGTTAGAACACAAAGTCTAGAGTGACTCAAGTATTCCTTCTTCATCAATTCTCGCCCTAATAGCTCCTTCAGACTTTCTTCTTCATACGATCATCGCCCTGCCTCGGCTCGAGCAACCTTAACTTTTTTCTATTAAAGTCGGCTCTACGTATACTTGACATCATCGCACTGCTCCTCGTGATATGATCTTCTACTCAACGCATACCACCTACCACGCTCGCTTTTCAGATGGTATCAATAAGGTGGTCGTAGTCTTCAATAGCTCGAGCCAACGTCACGCCAAGATGTCGAGTTCTTTTTGAGTGAAGAAATATTTAAGGCTTTTTATGGTCCGAATATATCTCCACTTTCTCCCCATATAGATAGTGCCTCCATATCTTTAACATGAAACGATCACGCTAACTCTAGATCATGAGTAGGATAATTCCTCTCATACTCTTTTGTTGTCATGAGGCATAAAGCTATGACTTTCCCACGCCGCATGAGAACACATCCTAACCCTTTGCACCAAGATCGCCAGAGATAACAAATCCATCCGAACCAGATGGTATTGTTAGAACAAAATAAAATAAGTCTCCTCTTAAGCTCTTGAAACTTTTCTCGCATTCTTCGCCCAAACGAATTTTGTATCCTTCCGAAAGTTAGTCGAAGTTAATGGAGTAGCATTCGAGAAAACCCTTCCACGAATCTCCGATAATAACCAAATAAGCCCAAAAAGCTACGTGATTTCACCACCGACTTTGGCTTGTTCCCAACTTCAGATTGCTTCAATCTTCGCGGATCAACAGATACTCCATGTTTCGACACCACGCGCTCAAGGAATGCTACTTCCTCCCGTAACTCGCATTTCTTCAATTTGGCATATAGTTTGTTTTCACGGCCTTTGGAGTACCAAATTTCAAATGGTGCTCACGATCTTCACGACTTTTGAAATATATAAGGATGTCATCAATAAAGACAACAACGAATCGATCCAAATATTCCTCAATACTTGGCTCATCATATCCATGAAAGTCGTAGGAGCATTAGTCAATCCGAAAGACATGACTAAGAATTCATAATGCCCATACCGAAGTTCTAAAGGCGCTTTGAATATCCTCGGTTCTAATCTTCAAATTGATGATATCCGTAATCTAAGATCGATTTTGAAAAGAATTGCGCCCCTCAGAATCGGGTCAAACAAGTCATCAATACGAGGTAGAGGATACCTATTCTTGATGGTGACATGGTTCAATTCCCGATAGTCAATACAAAAGTCGCATACTCCCGCTCTTCTTCTTTACAAATAAAACAGAGCACCCCAAGGAGATGTACTAGATGAATGAAACCGGCGTCCAACAATTCCTCAGAGTTGGACCTTTAACTCCCCGAAGTTCAATAGAGCCATTCGATATGGGGTTTTAGAAATGGGCTTTGTACCAAAGTTCAAGATCAATAAAGAATTCAACTTCACGCTCGGGGTAGACCGGAAGTTCTTCTAGAAATACGCCAGAAAGTCAATAACAACAGAATATTATTCAAATTTGACGTGTCTTTATTCAAATCCATAACATGGGCTAAGAAAGCTTTACATCCGCTTTTCAATAAACGAATAGCTTTTATGATTAGATATGATGTTGATTGATTTTAATGGTTTAGTTGTTTGAATTCGCATAACAGTCAAGTTAGAATATGAAAACTAACAACCTTACAAAAACAATCAATTTTGGCAATGATGAGTAGTTAACCAATCAATCCCTAAAATCACATCAAAAGCAAGTATCTTTAAAGAGATAAGGTCAACAGTAAGGTAATGGTGCCAACTCAATCAAACAAGATTTATAAACAAAGGATGTGATGAAAGTTTCTCCTAACTGAGTTTCCACAGATAAAGTCAAAGTCTAATTTCTCCTGAGTCAAGTTTAAACGCTGAGCACATGCAGAGAGATAAATGAATGGGTAAAGACCGTATCAAGTAAGGTATAAACTTCGCAAGAATTTATAAATACCACTACCCGTGATCACCTCGCTTGGGTTCCTCGATTATGACCAAATACAACAAACGCCTTCCCTAATCGCTGACTTTCACTTTTCTCGATACCTTTTGAGTCACCGTCCCTCACTGAACTAGGTTTCGCTACCGCATAATCTCGAGCGATATGTCCTTCCTTTCCACAATTATAAAGATACCTTGAACTGTTGTGGGCGCTTGACCGATATGTCCCTCTTTTCCGCATTTATAAGATACGACCGGTGGTCGCTTTCCTCTCCTTAGAACCAGCTTGTCACGCAGACCGCCGCCTTCACATGGTCATTGTTAAATCTCCTCTTTAAAATCTCCTCCCGACTCGCTTCTTCTATTTTCACGGCCATGATTACCACCAGAGTGGTTACCATTTTTGTCCGTCTCGCTTTTCTCCGCCGGTTATCATTATTCTCGCTGATCGCTATCTCCGTACGATCCTCGTCAGGGTCCTCAATTGACTGCATCTTTATCTCGCCTAAATAATCGAGCCCTCGCTTACAACATCTCAATAGAGAGAAAATTTATGAGAATGAGATAATCGACGACGCCGGGTTTCAAACCTCTAAGAAACATCCGCTACATACGCTGCCTCATTCTCCACCAAATGAGGTGCAAACTCGATAACTCGCAAACTTTGCCTCGCATCGAGACACCGCCATGTTGTTTCGCTCTAACTGATGAACTCCACTTCCTTCATATACGACGAACACTTTCGTGAAAGTATTTGTCATTAAATAGTTTCAAACGCTTCCCAAGACACGCCGAAAAGCTGGCCGATGGGTACGCTTCACGCATTCCCCACCAAAGAGTCCGCCGCCACGTAACATAAAGGTGGCGAATGGAACCTTCGTTCTCCGCATCCCAAGACATCGAATATCTTGTAATTTGTTTGACCCATGTTTCCGCCATGATCGGATCCGCTTTCCTTAAATTCGTGGTCCCAACTTCAATCGCTTCGTCGCGACAACCCGTGAATTGCTATCATTTCTCCTCAGATTTTGAACACGAAGTCTCCTCGCCTCGATTTTGCATGAATCGCAAAAATCTTCTAAACATCCCCTCGCTCATCATCTCGCCAATGGTGTTGTTCATGGAGGAACATTGCCACCCGTCAGACGCTCTCCTCGCTGGTGAGTACAAAGCGCTCCACTGGCCTCATTTCCATCATAATATTCTCACGACATTCTCAAATACCGCCATAAAACAAGGGTTAATTAAGGAAATCAATATATCACATAATATCCTTATATATCGACTAACTAAAAAATAAGCTTAGTAGACACACTAACAAGGATTTACTCGCCTCCCTCCTAGTTCTATTCCCCGATCTCCGCCAGAGATCATATCCCTAAGCTCGATACCAACCGTGACGCCCCCAAAATAGGTATACATCACCCATTCCGAAAGTCACAATATACATGGTATGTAAACAACTACAACTTTATTATTACAACAAGAAACCTGTGAGTTTGAATACAAATATTATCTTCTGACAATATCTATACTCAAATAAATCCTCATCACATTTATTGATACATTATTTTACAAAAATGGTGAGGACTACTAAACAATTCTTTCTAAAACCTTCATTCCATACCCCGACTGCATCGCTTATATTCTCGCCTCCCGAGAAGAAAAATGGAACAAAAAGGAAAAGGGTGAGCTCAACTAGCCCAAAGAAAGAATATTACGACTAAGATAATATACAACAAATTATCATTAGTCTTCAACAGTGGAAAATCTAATGTAATACAATAGACAACAAATTTTAAATCAATATTCGCAATGAAATAATAATTCATTAAAGAGTTAAGTAGAGAATGCAAACTACTATCTTCTATGTATGAATTTAAAAGTTCATCGCCTATCTTTTATCCCCAGAACATCAATCAATATACATCCGAATCAAATATTCATCTTTGCACTACAAGCCAAAGATATTCATCACCGGGTCATGTTCATCTAAACACTGCTCATCTTTGCACTACTACCAAAGATATTCTTCAGAAATCATTCATCTTTGCACTACAAAGCCAAAGATATTCAATAATATCATCATTTAAGACCGAGGATGATGAAAATATTTTTAAAGAAACGAATCCAAAGAAACAAAATGACAAGGATTAAGGATTAAGATTCAGATTGTTTTATCCATGTTCAAAAATACCTCAAAAATAATCATAGTGGTGTAAAATTCAAGAATGATCAAAACATGGATACAATCAAAGCTAGTATCCGTATTAGATATTTTGGACAAAAAGAAGAAATTTTATTTTTCTATGAATAGGTCGATACGTGAATAGTGTCAGATACGTGAATAAGAATCTCACACCAAAAGATAGAAATTTCCCAAAAAAATATCTTCACGCTTCACGAATAAGACTTAATAATAGTAACTCATGAATAAGAACTCATGAATAAAGAATCGTGAATAAGAAACAAGAACAAAATAATAAGAACCCCGATACGGAAAAGTTCCAAATTTGATAAAAAGTTCAACTAATATTTCAAAGATAATGATATCAAGAAATAATATCATTCGAGAAGAAAAAATAACATCCCTTACCTCGAAAGATTAAGACTTCTACCGAATACCGGTATAAGGTCAAGGAAACTTGCAGACCGCCTAACAATACTCAAAGTATACTCAAAATACTCACAAGAATACGCCGATAATATAGAGAGAGAAAACTTCAGCTCGTGTGATTTTCAATTCTAACCCAAGACCCTATTTATAGAAAATGCTTAGAACACCAAAGCGTAAAATTTAATATAATATTAATATATATATTAAGATTTCTACGCCCACCTTCCTAGATCTGATCTCAGCTCATTCAATGCATACATGTTGTAGCCCACAAAAACAAACAAAAAACATTTTTCTTATTTAAAATATTTTAAACTTCCAAAATCAATTATTTTGAGCTTCTTCAACTTCAATAATTCATAATAAATAGCCTTTCATCGTAAAAATTCAAATCTCGCATATTTTTATAGGAAATTCAATTCTCTACAACTTTGCGTAAGAAAGTTTTTCCAAATTCCAAATGTAATTGACCAAATCCACAAACCAAGGGATTTTACAAAAGCTATAATCAAATTTCACCAATAAATGGGGTCCAATCGACATGTTTAACATGTTTTTAACATCAATTGCAACAAAATACTCTTCCTCCTCATATACTCATATATCCCACATTCATTTAAAATATCACCATTATTATATTATTAAAATATAATAATATATTTAAATCTTATTTTATCGTCATAATCAAACCAATTTTCAACAATTGTCACATTAAAAATTTTCTCCATCTATATCCACATAAAATCAATATTTTCATCATATGATGACAATAATATAAGAATTCAATAAACAAGTTCAAGAATTATTTTATCCAGAATTATTAACGCCCAAATTATCAATAAGACATCTTCTTGTAGAGTAAAATTCAAGAATGATCTTAAGAATTTTTTACATGAAAAATGATATCGACGAATTATTCTCGATATCAAGGATATTCCACTAATTTCATGGAATATAGAAGTCAAAGTTTTAACCAATCGGGTAACGCAAAACGAAAGAATAATAAAGAATGAATAACAAAAGAAATCACTAATGCATGCGATAATACGCATGCATATGTTGGTTATTCCAATGTAATAATAAATAATCTAACAACAAAGTCGTGAAATTCACATATTGAAATGCAGATGTTCCAATGTAATAATAAAGATGGAACCATCATCCTGTAAAACACACGAATGGATATTCCAACTGTATAATAAAGAACCCATATCCACGGAACTGTGTCCTGTAAACACAATAAATATGTGATGTTCCAATGTAATTATAATAAAGATTTTAACCATAAAGACCTGTATCCTAAAAACACATGCATGTGTGATGTTCCAATGTAATAATAATAAAGATTTTAACCAGTCCTGTAAAACACACGCATGTGATGTTCCAATGTAATAATAGAAGAATGTCACCAAGCATAGGGTAAACCACGATATAAAAGTTATTCCAACAGTAATAATAAGCAATGGAATAACAATGCTTTCTTCATGAATAAGAAAGAATAACACCTCTTACATTTGGTAGAGATTGAATATCGCAGTAGTAAGAATAAAATATTCTTCTTTTTCTCTCTTATTCTCTATACTTTCTCTCTATAGCTTGAATGAATTCGTGAAAAATAATGAAGCCCTAGGCCTCTATTTATAGAAGATTTCTAGCTTAGCACCCGCCGTGTGAAAAGGCAAGTGGCTCGATCTAATGATGATGAAAAGAAAAGTGGTTCGACGCCTCAGTAATGTGAAACGACAAGTGGTTCGACGCTTTCTCAGAATGTGAAACGACAAGTGGTTCGGACGTCTGTAAAGGTAATTACTATTAACGAAGGTAAATACTATTCACGGTTCGATTACTATCAGAAAGTTGTAATTACTATTCACAAGGATAATTACTATCACGAAGGTAATTACTTCATACTATTACTCGATAGATGGTAATTACTATTGACAAAGGTAATTACTATCGACAAAAGAGACTCTTAGATGATTTTATATGAGCCCCCATATAAAATAATCAAACTTACCACAAATCATTTTTTTTTTATCAACACATATTTAATCTTTCAACAATTATTAATCATTTATAACTTGTCGCCCCAATTATTGATTTAATACTATAACATATTATACGTATGATATCGTGACAATAATCAATCAATAATATAAGAGATATGATGACGCAATAATTATCGTGAATAATAATCGAAAGATACCGAAAGGACTTCTCACGTAAGATCAATAATCAATACCGCAGCTACTATGCAACTACGCCAGACATCGCATTTTTTACCACCGGTAGTTCAATGCTTTTAACTCAGAATATTCTCCGCCGTTATTTTTATAAAATATTTTTGTCGCTTTCAATCCGACAATAATTCCGCTGGGGGTCCACCAATGATTGAGCCATCAGATTTAATATTCCCTAACAAAAAGAATATTCCCCACCAAACTAATATTTTATAACAACTTGCATACTTTGCAAAATTTATAAATATTACCCACAACTATAACATTATATCAAATTTATTCCATAATATTCAAAAATAATATTTATAGAAAATTCATCTTTATTTATAAAAGTCAGGGTCTTACAACCTCCCTTCTTATGAAATTTCCTCAAATTAGGGTACGATTCTGGTATGTCAAGAGGTAAGGATACCTTGATTTCATTTCGCATTCTAACTCCCAAGTCATTTCTCAACATCGTGGTTCCTCCACAAAACTTCGATTTCGAGGTATAACCTCGAGCGTAGAATATGTTCCTTCTTATCCAAAATTTGAACAGAACCTCTTCATACGCCAAATCTTCCGCTATTTCGTCCTGCTTCTAACTCAATAATATGGTTCGGCCTTTCACATATTTACGTAATATGGATATGTGAAAAACGTTATGAACACGAGACATATTTCAAGCAGAAACGAGTCTATATAGCCACGCTCCTACTCGATCGAGGATTAAAATGGACCGATGAATCGAGGATTAAGTTTTCCTCTCTTCCAAATCTTGTAACTCCTTTCCACGTGAGCAACTTTAACAACACATGATCTCCTATATCGAATTCCACGCCCTTTCGATGAAGATCAAAGATAACTCTTTTGTCGATTTTGTGAGGTTTTTATACGCTGGTTTGATCGCTTGAATCTTTTCCGTAGTCATACGCACTCAACTCCGGCCCCAACAACGCTGCTTCACCCACCTCATCCCAAAGATACCGAGAATCGACACTTTCTTCCATACAACGCTCAATGGAGCCATGCCAATACTTGCTTTCGATAACTGCTTGTTGTAGGAAAACTCCACCAATGGTAAGAACTTGTCCCAACTCCCTCAAATCAAGGACACAGTAGTCTTAATAGATCTTCAAGAGTTTGAATAGTCCTCTCCGATCGTCCGTCCGTCCGAGGATGATATGCCGAGCTAAATCGTAAGTCTGCGCTCCATAGCTTTTTGCAAACTAACCCAAAATCGTGAAGTCAATCTTGGGTCTCGATCGTAAACTATGGATACCCAGCAGATACCACGCGCCTTACAATCTCTTTTATGTACATACGAAAGCAAGACGCTCAAGTGTATAAGTTTCTCAGATTTGTAAGAAATGAGCAGACTTGGTCAATCTATCAACAATGACCCAAATCGCATCAACGCCGAGAAACCTTAGAAGACCTAACGAAATCCATGGTAATGTGCTCCCACTTCCATTCCGAATTTCAAGTGGTTGCAATGGACCTTTTGGTACTTGATGCTCCGCTTAACTCGCTGACAAGTTAGACACCTCGAGATAAACAAATAATTCTCTCTCTTCATATTGCTTCCACCAAAATGTACGATTTAAATATCACGATACATTTTGGTACTCCTGTGATGGATCGTAAAATGGTGTGTCAGGCGCCCATCATGATATTATACTTTAAATCGTGGTCGTTAGAACACAAAGTCCGGAGTCGACTCAAGTATTCCTTCTTCATCGATTCTTGCTTCCCAAGATAAAGACCTTCTTGACTTTCTTCCTCATACGATCACCTCCCGTGTCCAGAAGCTCGAGCAACTTTAACTTTATCGATTAAAGCTCTGGCTCTACTCGTGATACTCGCTTATCATCACACGCGCATCCCCGAGTCTTTAACTCTATCTCCATCCTTTGCAAGTCACACAAATGGGCCTTTATACGACAATATCGCACTCAGATTTGCATATGATTTTCTACTCAATGCGCAACCCACCACGCTCGCTTTTCCGTGATGGTATCGATGGTACGATCATAATCTTTCAATAGCCAAGCCAACGCCGTTGTCGCATGTCGAGTTCCTTTTGAGTGAAGAAATATTTGAGGCTTTTTATGATCCGTGAAAGATCTCCACTTTCTCCCCATACAAGTAATGCCTCCAAATTTTAAGCAGAAAAGACAACAAATGCTAACTCTAGATCACGAGTAGGATAATTCCTCTCATATTCTTTGAGTTGTCATGGAGGCATAAAGCTATAACTTTTCCATGTCAGATAAGAACACATCCCAACCCTTTTCCCTCAAGATCACCAGAGATGACAAATCCTCCGAGCCGATGGTATTGTCGTAACAAAATAAATAAGTCTCCTCTCGAGTTCTTGAAAACTCTTCTCACATTCTTCGCCCAACCGAACTTTGATCTTTCCGAGTCACCGAAATAATGGAGTAAGCGATTCGAGAAAATCCTTCCACGAATCTCCGATAATAACCAAATAAACCGAGAAAGCTACGATTTCATTATCGATTTAGGGTTGTTCCCACCAATAGCTTCAATCTTTGGCGGGTCAATGATATTCCATGACTTGATACCACGTGCTCAAGGAATGCTACTTCTTCAAGCCGTAACTCACATTTCTTCAACTCGCATAAAGCTTATATTCACGGCTTTTGGAGTGTCACCTCAAGTGTTGCTCATGATCTTCACTACTTTTGGAATAAATAAGGATGTCATCAATAAAGACGACCACAAAGTGATCTAAATATTCCTCAATACTTTGGCTCATCATATCCACGAAGGCGCAGAGAGCATTAGTCAATCCAAAGGATACGACTAGGAATTCATAATGCCCGCACTCGAGTTCCGGAAGCCATTTTCGAATGTCACGGCTCTAATCTTCAATCGGTGATATCCTAACGAAGATCAATCTTTGAAAAGAATTTGGCTCCTTGCAACCGGGTCAAACAGTCATCAATACGCGGGTAATGGATACCTATTTTGATGGTGACATGATTCAACTCCCGATAATCAATACAAAGTCGATATACTCCCATCTTTCTTCTTCACTTTAATAGTAATGAGCACCCCAAGGAGAAGTACTAGACTAATAAAGCCAATGTCTAACAATTCCTCGCATTGGGTCTTTAACTCCTCAAGTTCAATAGAGCTATTCGATATGGGGCTTTGAAATAGGTTTTGTACCGGTTCAAGGTCGATACAAAATTCAATTTCACGCCTGGGGTAGGCCAGAAGTTCTTCTGGAATACGCCAGAAATTTATTAACAATAGAAATATCGCTCAAAACCGATTTATTTTTTGTTTAAATCAGCGATACGAGCTAAGAAAGCTTCGACATCCGCTTTTCAATAAACGAATAAATTATTATGGCTTCGAGATGACCGTGATTGATTTTAATGGTTTGGTCGTTTGAATTCGCATAATAGGTTGATTAGAATATGAAAGCTAACAACCTTACGAAAAACAATCAATTTTTGCATGATAAGTAGCTAACCAATCAATCCCTGTAATCACGCCAAATGCAAGTATTTTTAATGAAATAAGATCGACAGTAATGTGAGGGTACCGATTGAACCAAACAAGACTTATAAACAAAGGATGTAATGAAGGTTTCTCCCAACTGAGTTTCCACAGATAAGTCAAAGTCTAATTTCTCCTGAGTCAAATTTAATCGATGAGCACAAGTAGAGAAATAAAAGAATGGGTAGAACCCAGATCAAATAAAGTATAGACTTTCATTGTAGTTTATGATAAGCTTACCCGTGATGACCTCATTCTCGATTCTCGCTCTTTCGGGAGGTCACAACAAACGCCTCCTCAGACCACCGGGGCTGAATTTTCCGACGGCCTTTGGTGCTTCCATCCTAGCCGAATTTGTCTTCAGAAACGACAAAATCGAGCTAAGGACCTTCTTCCACAATTATAACACGCTTTGACTCGCATTTACGCAGCTTTGATCGATGTGTCCTCTCCCGCATTCAAGCATACGATAGTGGTCTTTCTCCTTCCTTAACAACGTGTGCTTGTGTCGACGCCTTTCCATCATCATTGAATCTCCGCTTTCTTGAAATGTCCATTCTATTGTTTTGGCCCCGATTACCACCGGCGTGGTTACCATATCCGCCCGCTGATTCCTCCACGCTTGTTGTCACCGCTCAATGACTACTCTCCGGTATTATAATTTTGCTTACCGCTTCTTTTTAGTCATATTGACTCATTATCGCTGCCCACTAATCGGTTTCCCTATTTACAACATCCTAATACAAACACAGTTTTATGAGAAATAAGATGTCGACGATTCCCGCTTTCAAACCTCTTAAAAACATTCGCGCCCATTCTCTTCATTATCCACTGTTGGGACGAAAACCGTGATAACTCCGCAAATTTTGCCTCAGATCATGACACTAATTATATATTGTTTTGTTCCAACTTGATAAACTCCACCTCCTTCATGTGGCTTAATACTTTCAGAAAGTATTTGTCGCAAATGCCCCTCGAACTTCTCCCAAGATATCTTCAAGACAAAGAAGTCGAGTACGCTTTACCGATTCCCACCAAAGAATCCGCCTCTCCTCAAGAACATAAAGGCGTTAGGGAACCTTGCTTCCTGAGCATCCCAAGACATCAAATATCTTGTAATCTGCTTTTATCCATGCTTCCGCCAAGTGGTTTTGCTTCTCCTTAAACTCCTGGTGGTCCCAAATTCCTCGAATTGTTTAATGCGCCTATGACCGCCGAGAGTTTTCCGTGTTTCCACCTACGCTTTTGGACAGAGTCGCCTCATCTCATTGTCAGATAAATCGTATAAAGCCTCCTAACATTTGATCATTCATCATTTGTCAAGTTGTTGTTGTTTGCATGAGGATCACGCCTCGATGCACATTATCCTCGATTATCGATATGCTGTGAATCAACGATCGTCATATCCATCAGCATTCTCAACATTCTCGATGTCATTTTCGACATCGCCACAAAACAAAAGGTTAATTGACATGTAACAAATTATCCCTATCTTCCACCAACCAATAAAATAGACATAAACTTAGTAGGTCATACTAATAAAGGTATTCCCTGCCTCCCTCCTAGTACTATTCTCACATCTTAGCCAGTGGATCATATCCCTAAGCTTCGATAATTAACCGCGACGCCCCCAAAATTAGGTATACATCACCCATCTTGGGTCGCCACTTACATGGTACGTAATTTAAATACAACTTACTAATATAACTGTCAGCATAATAATACGACATAAATCGTGAGTTTAAATACAAATATCGCTCTACTAGATATTATACAAACTCAAAAAGGAGTCCTCATTACAATTATTATCACACTATTTCACGTAATAAAGTGAGACTACTAATGCTATCTTCGTGACCATCACTGCTTCCTCGACTCGCCCCAAATATATTCTCATTTCAAGAGAACAAAGGAAAGAGAAAGGGTGAGCTCAATTAGCCCAAGAAGAAATATTACGACTAAGATAATGCGTAATAAATTATCAATAGTCTTCAACAATGTTAAACCGATAAAATACAATGTATAAACCAGCTTAAATCACAATGAATAATGCAATCCATTAAAAGAGTCAAGTAGAAAATAAAGTCTACTATCTTTTAGGTTTTAAAAGGTTTTTCATCATCAAGTATAAATGAGACTCAAATTTTAATAAATATTCCACATCATCGAATCACCCCGCACTACTACGCCAAGGATATTCTTTAAGATCACGCACCACAATTATTCACGCACCACGCCCAAGAATATTTGTGTATTCATTAATGGTCACGATCATGCCAACAATCATTCCCATCAATGCACTACTACCAATCGAGGATTTTTACCACATCATTTGTAATATTACTACCATGATTACACCGAATAGTCTCTCGGTCATAATCATACCAAGTCCATCTATGCACTACAAAGCCATGTATGACTTTTCAAAATAATATAAACACGAGGATGATGACAATGATATAAGAATTCAATAAAACAAGTTCAAGAATTATTTTATCCAGAATTATTAACGCCCAAATTATCAACATGACATCGCTTTCAGAGTAAAATTCAAGAATGATCGTAAGAATATTTCCATGAAAAGATACTCGATGAAACGCAAATATCAAGGATATTCCACTAATTTCATGGAGTATGTAAGTCAAAGTTTTAACCAACTCGAGTATAATAAAGAATGGAATAACAAAAGAAATCACCATGCACGCGATAGATCAGACAGCATAAAGTTATTCCAATGTAATAATAAATAACTAACAAAGTCAGTGAAATTCACACCATGTGATGTTCCAATGTAATAATAAAGATGGAACCAGATCCCATGTAAAACACACGATATAGATACTATTCCAACAGTAATAATAATAAAGATTTTAACCAGTCCCGGTAAAACACACGCATGTGATGTTCCAATGTATAATAAAGATTTTAACCAGTCCTAAAACACACGCATGTGATGTTCCAATGTAATAATAATAATAAAGACGTCCCAAAAACACATATGCATGTGATGTTCCAACGTAATAATAGAAGAATGTCACCAAGTATAGGTAAACCACGATACAAAAGTTATTCCAATGTAATAATAAGCAATGGAATAACAACAGCTTCTTCATGAATAAGAAAGAATAACACCCCTTACATTTGGTAGGAGATTGAATAACGCAGAAAGCAGAAGAATAAAATACTCTTCTTCTTTCTCTTATTCTCTATACTTTCTCTCTATAGCTCAATGAATTCGTGAAAATAATGAAGCCCTAGGCCTCTATTTATAGAAGATTTCTAGCTTAAGACCGCCGCCTGTGAAAAAGCAAGTGGCTTTACGAATTATGTGATGAAAAGAAAAGTGGTTCGACGCTCAGAATGTGAAACGACAAGTGGTTCGATCACTCGTAATGTGAAACGATGTTCTCTCCGTTCGAAAACTAAGTATTACGATAAAAAGGTAATTACTATCGACGAAGGTAAATACTATTCACAAGGTAAATTACTCATCAATGGTAATTACTATCGATTTAAGGTAAATACTATTCACAAAGGTAATTACTATCGACGAAGAGAATTACTATTGACGATGATGACATATCGACTCCAATAAAAAATAATCAAACTTAGATGAAACGCCTATAATGCACTCTATATAAAGGATAATCAAACTTACCACAAATCATTTTATTTTTCAATCAACACATATTTAATCTTTCAACAATTATTAATCATTTATAACTCATGTCGCCTCAATTATTGATTTAATACTATAACATATTATATGTATGATAATGTGACAATAATTGAATCAATAATATAAGAGATATGATGCAAAGAATTATCGTAGTAATAATCGAAAGCATAATTGAGTGACTTCTCACGTAAGCATCAATAATCAATACCGCAAGTGCTACTACGCAACCACGCCAGACATCGCATTTTTACCACCGGTAGTTCAACAGCTTTTAACTGAATATAATCACCGCCAAGTTATTTTTATAAAAATATTTTTGTCGCTTTCTCAATCCGATAATAATTTCACAGGTCCACCAATGATTGAGCCATTGCATTTAATATTCCCTAACAAAAAGAATATTCCCCACCAAAACTAATATTTTATAACAACTTCGCATACTTTGCAAAATTTATAAATATTACCCACAACTATAACATTATATCAAATTTATTCCATAATATTCAAAAATAATATTTATAGAAAAATTCATCTTTATTTATAAAATCATAAGTTTTACCGCCAATAATACTTGGCTGAACTACTCAGTAGTAAAAGTACAAAGAATACGCGGGTCGCATAGTAGATACCAGATTGATTATTAATGCTTACGCGAGAAGTCACTCACTTTTGTTCAATTATCATGCAGTAATTGTTTGCATAATATCTCATTGCTATTCGATTCAATTATTGCTGATATTTTATATATTATTAAATCAATAATTGAAATGACAGAGTTATTAATATTATAAATCGCGAATATTAACGGCGTTCTGTAAGTTCTCGCCAAAGTGAGAGGTTTGGCACCTAATTGCATGCTTTCAATAATAGAGAAACCTTATCGAAAGTTTCCTCTTCCTTGAAATCGAATTCGGTCGATTAATATCAGGAATTATAATAAAGGTGATAAATGTTGTTTAAATTATTAAAGTGATTTTTACGAAGTTTTGCTTATTTTATTAACTCTATTTTACCCATTTTTCAAAATAATCAAGAGAAATTTTATAAAAGTGGGGCCCATACAAGGGCCCATTTATGTTGGAAAAATGATTTTAAAACCAAGAGTATATACGATGGCAGGATAACATGTATCGAGTATATGGTGAGAAAATATGATATGTGATTATATAGTGAGTGGTAAAGTGATATTTAAATGTGAAAAGTTGCAAGGTGATGTAGATAAGTTAAAGATAAGTAGTGAAATTAATTTTGGGTAAAAGCGGGGATCATGTCAAGTTATGGGGATAAAAAATCTAGTGGTATATATTATATTTATAGAAAATATGTGTTTATATATATATATATATATATATATATATATTATTTCATCGTATTTATTTCATTAATTGCATTAATTTATCGATTAATTAAGTTGATCAAGAAAATAATTTCGCTCAGAATTAACAAAGCACTTCCATTCTCCTATAAATGTGTTTCATTCTTCATTATTTCTTACGAAATCAATTAAAACTCCGTAGAGAGAAATTATAAGAAAACCATGTAAAAGTATTCTCGCTACTTCCTTACTCTTATATTCAGCTTTTTACTAGTATAAAAGTTATTCTTTCTTATTCATGAAGAGAACTCATTGTTATTCCATTTCTTATTATTCTGCTGAATAACCTGTGATACGCTTGGCTCACCCTATACTTCTGTGACATTCTTCTATTATTCTGCCTTTTTATTATTCTCATTGAACATCCTTGTCTGGTGGTTTTACACCCACCGGTTCTCGCTTTTTTATTATTCTGCTGAATATCCTGCTCGTTCTGTTTTACACCCCTGATTCGCTCCGCCTTTTTTTTAATTCGATTTATTATTCTATTATTCTATCCTTGAATCAACGTACGCTTACGCCGCATGCATTCGGTTCCATTATTTATTATTCCATTCTTTATTATTCCGCTGAATATCCCGGTTTGGCAAGTGAATTTCACCGAATTCGGTTCCGCATATTATTATTCGTTGAATAACCTCGTCTATGCTAAGTACCGCATTTACGGTGATTTCTTTTGTTATTCCATTCGTTATTATACTCATCGTTAAAATTTCGACTTCTATACTCCATGAAATTAGTGGAATATCCTCGATATTCATGCGCTCATCCAAAGATTTTTCATGGAAATATTCTTCCGAGCATTCTTGAATTTTACTCCAAAGCAAAGATTATTCGACAATTGATGTTATTAGTTCCTAATAAATTAATTCAATGAACTTGTTTTATCAACTCTTATATCATCATCATCATCCTCATGTTTATATTTTTTTTGAAAGTCATCTCGGGTTCAGTAGTAAATAGGATGGGACTTGGTATGATTATGATGTGATTATCTAAGTGTAATCATTTAATCGTAATGTTACAAATGATGTGATAAAAGTCCTCATCGCCCGTAGTGCATCGATGGACAGCTATCAAGCAATGATCACGACTATCGATGAATACACAATATCCTTGGCCCGTAGGCATGGATAATTTGTGGTCGCGATACATGAATATCCTCAATCAGAAAAGGCAGTGGATTTACGATGTGGATTATTTAATAAGTCGAGTCTCAAATAAAAGTGATGAAAACCTTTAAATCATAAAAGATAGTAGATTTTATTCTCTACTCAAATTTTTAATGGATCAGATGTTCCACGTGCAGCTAAACTTGATGTCTATCAGATATTATCGCTTAATATTGTCAAGACCAATGATAATTTATTCTCGCATTATCTTAGTCATAATATTTCTACCTGGCTAGCCGAGCTCACCCTTTCTTTCACCGTTCTCTTCAGTAAAACGGTAGAATAATGGGACTTAGCCTGTGGAACCTGGAGTGATGGTCCTGATGATAATATAAGTAGTCCTCACTATTCTCGTTAAATAGTGTGACAATAAATGTAATGAGGACTTATTCGAGAGTGGATATTGTCTGTAACAATATTTGTATTTAAACTCACCAGCCTCTTGTCAGATAATTAAGATTGTATTTTATCTGACTACGATTTTGCCACACCGTAAGACGGGTGATGTATTCCTATTTTGGGGCGCCACAGCTTAGTATCAAAGCTAGTGATACGATCCCCGGCTAAGATGTGAGACAAGAACCAGGGAGGGGAGAGATCTGAATTTTTTCATTAAGATGAATTTTACTTAAGTTTATTTGTATTTAATCGACTCATCACAAAGTATAAGATATTATGCGTTAGGTTTTTAACCTTTGTTTTGTAGGCGATTTGAAAATGGCATCCCGGAATGCCGAGAACATCAATGGAGCAATAAGAAACCGCCGAGTTCCACAGCATCAATAATCGTGGATAACGTGCATCGCCAGCGCCATAATCCTCGTAAAAAACAACAATATCGGACTAAACGATGAACGATGGAATGTTCGTGAGGTTTCATGCAATTCATGCAACATCGTGCAAGAGCCTATTCTCATCCAAAATGCGTGGAAATGACGGCAACTTCCTGGATGGTCCACCGCCAAGCAGTTTAAGCTGAACCGGACCAATCGGAGTTTTTCGAGAGCCAAACCACTTAAGTGCGAGAGATACGATTAAGCAAATCAATAAGATATTTGATGTATTGATGCTCCGAGGAACAAAAGGTTCCTTTGCCACCTTCATGTTAGCCTGCAGAGGCAGACATCGTGTAATTCAGAAACGACTCAACCCGCCGCATCAAGATGTTCTGGGAAAGTTTCTGAACTCGTCAACGACAAGTACTTTTTCGAAAGTATTCGGGCTAATACGAAGAGGTAGAAGTTCATCAAGCCGAACAAAACAATACGACATCAGATCGTAAAGACGGTCAAGTTTGCCGAAGTTGTCTTGGCTTATGTGTCCCATTTGGTTGATAATAAGCGAGAGAATGACGCCAATGTTTTTAAGAGGTTCAAACTCCAGATACGGCCAATATCTTATCTCTCATAAACTGTATTGTATTCGGACATTAATAGGCTCGTTTATCGAGGAGCATGATAACGAGTCAACCCAACCAAAAGAGAAAATTTACAAAATGATAATACTAAATGAGTAAGTACCATCGGAAGCTTATGGACAAATGCGGTAGGGGAATCAATGTGCTGTAAATGGTAACCACTTTGGTGGTAATTGTACAAAACAAGAAGAATGGACATTTCAAGAAGAGGAGATTCAACAATGATGGAAAGACGTCACATTCCAAAGACCACAGTTGTTGCCAAAGAAGGAGAACGACCACCGCTCATATATTTCAAAATGCGCAGGGGAGGGACACATTAGTCCAAATCATGATGCCATCCAAAGCATGTTATAATTATGGAGAGAAGGTCACCTAGGCCGATTATTGCTCACCAAAGACAAGTTCAACTAGATGGAGGCAATTAAAAGGCCGTCCCTGTAAAAGTCAAAGTTCTTGAGTGCAAGTTGGAGTCGCTTTGTTGTGACTCCCTGCAGCAAGGAACCCGTAACGAGGCCATCACGGTAAGTTAATCATAAACTCTAAGAAAGTTTATACTTTATTTGATAACGGTTCTATCCACTTTTCATTTCTCCTACTTGCACTAACGCTTAAATTCTGACCTCAAGAAATTAGATTTCGACTTATCCAAGGAAACTCATCGGGAGAAACCTCATTACATCCACTATTATAAGTCTTGCTGATTCAAATTGCAACCTGCATCGCATTCGTCCGATCTTTATTTCTTTGAAAATACTCTTCGATTTGATGAATTCGTAGGATCGATCGGTTAACTACTCATCATGCAAAATTGATTATTTTCAAAGTTGTTAGCTTTCATATTCCTAATCAACCCATTATGCTTAATTCAAGCAACCAAACCATTAAAATCAATCACCGCCAT
This sequence comes from Panax quinquefolius, assembly GCA_020205615.1. Classification (NCBI taxonomy): domain Eukaryota; kingdom Viridiplantae; phylum Streptophyta; class Magnoliopsida; order Apiales; family Araliaceae; genus Panax; species Panax quinquefolius. Next base: position 8,492,226 of record CM035159.1, read on the forward strand.
CTCAAGCCATAAGCTATTCGCTTATCAAAAATCTGGATGTCAAGCTTTCTTAGCTCACGTCACCACGGATCTAAACAAAAATACGCCATTTTTGAATGATATTTCTATTGTTAATGAATTTCCGGACGTGATTTCAAGAACTTCCCTCAGCCTTACCTCCCCAGAGCTGCGAAATTAAATTTGTATCGACTTTCGAACCTCAGTGACAAAACCCATTT